>WOVY01002026.1:0-21865 GCA_013436015.1 Rhipicephalus annulatus
CGTCAACGCCACCACCAGAGCCGCCGCCCCGATCAGTGCAGGCTTGTGCTCCCACAGCAGGCGGGAGCTTCTGCGGGCTGCATCCTCAACACGAAAAATTGTGCCAAAAGTGTACCTGGAGCCGCCTGTGTTCCCTTACACAAGCGTTTTGTGAAGTCACGCGAAATCTAATCTAAATGAGTGGACTGCCAGCCTCATTTCGTATATCAACGCCGTCACTACACACGAACCTTGTAGTGGTCGTCTACTGTAAATGCGCCGCAGGAAACTTGGTTACCTAGCGAGCGCAGGTGTACAAACAATTAGTATTGCTCCTGAAAAAGCTAGCCTGCTTCGTAAAACATCGAGTATGTTGCCATTACATCCATTGCTTCGCCTTTAGGCAATACTGTCATTTTTTTGTGGAATAAAGATATACGCATTCTGGAAGGGGAAAACAAAGTGGAGGGAGATTTTATGGCACATGTGCACATTCTCTGGTTTTCAAAATTATGTGAAATGCTCAAGTGCAGAGGCAGTTAATCTGTTTGTCTCCTAGTGTGATATGTGAGGAACGTACGCATGAGTGACCTGCAACATGGATGGCGAAAGCTTCATTTATTTCATGGTCAGGGTTATCTCGGTAATGCAACACAATGCGCGTCTGCTGGAAGTTTAGTGTGCATGCATATTCAGCACAGTGTGTTGTCAAAAACGGCCTGTTTTAGTTCTAATGTTGTTAGAATGCTCACGCAAGCGAACATTCGAACAACACTGGAGTCATCTACGAGGTTGGCACTTCCTGCGGTAGCATCATTACGTTCACATTAGCCGCTATACAAACGATTATCAGGGTGAACGCGAGCTAACAACTATCATAGAGATGCAAATGAAATGACACATCGACCGTATTCTTCAAAAGCAGGTAAAGAAATCTATAAAATGGCGGGCAAAGTTCAATACAAACGCCAAGCCTATGATTATAAATAAAGTTGCTGAGCGCTTATGTCCAATAAATATTTAGTAGGAGCCATACCAAAAAATGGTGCGGTTAGTAATTGATGCGGTACATGTTAAAAATGACGATAAAGTGCAATGCAT
This sequence comes from Rhipicephalus annulatus, assembly GCA_013436015.1. Taxonomy (NCBI): domain Eukaryota; kingdom Metazoa; phylum Arthropoda; class Arachnida; order Ixodida; family Ixodidae; genus Rhipicephalus; species Rhipicephalus annulatus. The sequence goes on from WOVY01002026.1 coordinate 1,081, forward strand.
GAGACTAACGAGCGGAAGAAGCCACAGAACACGACGGTACGTGGAGGTGTCAATTAGCGCCATTACCTCAACGAGCTTCTCTTGACACTTTCCGGAACCTTAATGAAGATTACCCTCGGCAGTAGTCCTTAATGCAAACTAGTTTTTAACGAGATCTTTGGGTAAATTTCTGCGAGTTATTAGTGAAATGTGTGACGGAGCAATCGCAACAGCGCCGCCGAGCTTGAAATCGGGGCGGGTATTCAGCTTTTACTATAGTTAGGTACTTTAGATACCAGCAATGTTAGCGGCAGGGTTGAACGTTAGTAAAAGAATACTTGAACTTTCTTAGCAAAGCAGCAATGTGATAACGAATAATAACGTGTTGCGCATTTTAGTGTTTGTGAACGGACATGTAGCACTGAAGCACATTCACCCAAGGAGAAAGATTGAAGAAGCTTGAGGTAAACAGCGCGAAAAACGAAGGCAGAAAAATAGGAAGACACAAGAGGGATTTCGCCCCATCTTGTTTTGTCTTGTGTGAACTGATTCGGCGATCGAGTTTACAAGGTGCAGTTTATCAATCTAAATTAAATCATTGTTTGTTTTTGTGTCCCCTTAAAGAAGGTTTGCAGAGACTGCCTCGAAGATATCCAGGAACTTTCGTAGGCCTCAAGGTGATGTAGTTGTAATTTCGGTTTAAAGTGCCCACTTTGTGCTTGTCAATGACTTTAACACAGTGCTTAAACTCCGGTTTTTATCGCAACGATTTATTATCTCAATCAATTTCACCGCTTGAACAGCTAGCGTTAAAACAATCTCGACAGATTCCATGTGCCATGGGAATCGAGGTTTCTCGAATCATACGGAGTGAAGGTGGCTGTGGTTCATTTTTTTTGTCGACCAAAACGTTACAAAGTGACGTTATACTTATGTACAAATGTTATACACACATACATATGTGTTCCTCAGTCGCATATGTATTATATATACGGTTGGCTTTGTGAAGTAACTGGAAATGCTCATCAAAGTATATACTTGATCTCTTTTTCTGTACGTGCTATTCATGGAGTGCTGGCACATGAATGACTTTTAGCACGAATGGCGAAACCTTCACATATCTTGCGGGCACGATCAACTCGGTGGTGGGGCACAACGCTCCTCAAGACGAAGTTTTGACCGCAACCACATTCAGCACAACGTACTGGCAAATTCTTCACAGTCAACGCTAGTCATGTTTGGTTGCTCTTATCTTCGTTGTATGCGATGTGTTCTACTGTAAATATTAACCATTGAGCTCAAGTTCATACGCTCTTACAAATACGTGTTTATCAACGCCTCACTATCGTTGTCAATGCCTTGGCTCTATGGTCAAAGTGCCAGTGTTGTCACGTCAGAGTGCATTACTAAAGTGTTAATACAAAACTGAACTATTTGATTGGCATAATACCTGTTCAAATAATGTCGACAAATCTCTAAATATACTAAATTATAAATAATCAACCTTTCATTTACATTGATGATAAATTATAATTTTTATTTACAGCGCCAACGCATGCCTTCTAAACTGGTCTGCAGGAGATATTCCATGTTCTTTTATTTATTATCTGCGCTTAAGTTTCCACGAAAACTGACTGACCACCTAAGAAACGGGTAGTGATACTGCACCTTAGGTGCCAAGGCCACCAATATATTAGCGCCAAAATAATACTCACCGTTTCGTTCACTCAAAAGACCCGTGTAAAATTAGGATAATATATTTTTACCTAAATAATAATTTTGGATGAAAGATATTTAGTTCTGCTTTTATTTTTCAGCTATTTGCATTAACCATATATTTATATTACAATTTTATTCACAGATGAAACCATTCACTGTAGCCAGTATTTTGTTTCTATGCAAAATTTCCCGACTTTTTTCTGTATACCACTGTGACAATGGCATCGTCATCATCATTATAAAAACCCAAAACCACAAGAAAAGGTGTTTCAATTAGAGTTTATTTTACACCAAAGTATTTGTTACTACTATCATCTGTCTTACGGCTTCCAGAGTGAGAGCTTTCAGAGGCATGACTATGCTTCCAGGCGGCGACTTGTATCAAAATTTCTGGCGCCAAAGGCGTTCTCACTATATTTCTTCATCGTTCGGCAAGCGGTTCTCAAAAGAACCTGCCAAAGCAATCACTCCTTTCAATAACACCTCTTGGAAAAAAAGCGCACTAGGAAGTGATGGCAAAATATTCAAACGAAGATCGGCAGTAATAAAGTTTCACCCATTAGAAAGTTTGAAGTTCGCAATTGGTTTTCGGTACGGTCAAAACTGCCTACGACTTCGACTCCTTCAAATAAATATGCTAACACCTCTAACGAGCACTCGCACACACAAGTCCGAACAATGCTTGGCATTTTCACATATTTATCGTGGGGCGAATCTGTTTACACAAAAACCATAAATTCAAAATAGCCTCGGAGTTCTTTCACTTTCGCATTTAGCCCGTTTTCTCAAAACGGCTATTCCTGGTACAACGTAATGTTCGCAATTCTTTCTAGTAGCGTCATTTTGAACTCTCAGTTTTTCCACAAAACTATGCTGTAACAAGAGAGAGAGAGAGAGAGAAATAAATAAAAGGAAGATACTGGGAAGTTAACCTAGAAGAACTGGTTTGCTACCCTCTACAGGGCTGGGGGAAAAGGTCGGAAAGAGGACTGAGATAGAGAGATATAAAATAAATCAGAAAAAAATCACATGCGCACATATTCAGGGAGCTCCGATCACAGTCTTTGGGACAGGCCGGTTGAACGCAAGAAGCGCATGAGCACCCTCACAGCCTTCTTCTGCGACATAAAGTCCTGTCGGTAGGGCAGGATTCTTTCTTCCGAAACAGTCTGGTTGTCCAGTTCATCTAGTGCATTGCAGAGTGACTGTCTCTGCAAGCAGTATTGTGGGCATCCACACCGAATGTGCCAAGTTGTTCGTCACTACTGCAATAGTCGCATGCAGCACTGTCGGCCATTCCTATGCGGAACGCGTACGCATTTGTAATTACGAAGCCAAACCATAATCTGCACAGCATAGTAGCGTCTCGTCGGCATAATTCTGGAAGAATTCGAAGACTGAGAGTTGGGTCTAAGGTAGATAATCGTGCATGGGTGATATGTGGCTCGTTCCATTGTGACGTGGTGTGCTTGCGAGCAAGCATGCGGAGTTTTCGTGCAGCGTCAGTTCTGCAGAGCGGAATTTACATTTGATCATCTTCAGTATGATCAGAACGGGCAGCTCGATCGGCCCGTTCATTGCCAATTATTCCACAATGACTTGGAAGCCATTGAAAGGCCATTTCATGTCCTTTCTCAATGAATTGGTGAGCCTTTTCTGCAATCTCAAACACCAGCTGTTCGCACGGGCCGTGGCGTAAAGGTGATAGAAGGGATTGCAGTGCCGCCTTTGAGTCACTGAAAATTGTCCATTTTTGTAGCTGTTGATCGCTGATGAATAGCAATGCGGCACGAAGAGCTGTGAGCTCTGCTCGCTTTGATGTCATAATTTGGGAGGTCTTGAATTTTCTTGTAACAATACTGATTGTTGGCCTAGTTGGTACTCAACGACATCATGAGCTCATCATGTCGTTGAGCACATCATGAGCGTAGCATGAAGTCATGTTGTTACATGACACGTATTTAATGTTTATCATGTTTGCACCAGTATCATACCTTCGTCATCCATTCACGTCCCGTAATACCTAATTTGGTATAAGTGAAGCGAGCGAAACGGCCGCCAGTGCATCATGAGCTTAGCATGTAGTCATGTTCTTACATGACACGCATCTCAAGATTATCATGTTCGCACCCGTATCACACCTTCGTCATCTCTTCACGTCCCGTGATACCAAATTCGATATATATATATATATATATATATATATATATATATATGTGACGCTAGCGAAACGGCCGCAAGCGCATCTTGAGCGTGGCATGTAGTCATGTTACATGACACGGATGTCATAATTATCATGTTTGCACCTGTATCATACCTCTGTCATTCATTCACGTCCCGTAATATCAAACTTGGTATATGTCACGCTAGTGAAACGTCCGCGAGCGCATCATGAGCGTGGCATGTAGTCATGTTGTTACAAGACACGCATGTCATGATTTTTATGTTAGAGTCGGTTGCTTGTGTTCGGCATGCAATCATGTCATACCATAACATTTTTGCAACGTGCCATGTGAACGAAACCGCCACAAATGCTGCAGGACCATGTAATGTGAATCATTACATTCATGACATACAGTACATGATTTTCATGTCATTACTAGTCAAATATGTTCCTCATACAGTCATGTTACGCCACACCAAGTTTGGTATCGATTCCAATATTGAAATTGCCAGGAGAGCTAAATGTCGTAGGCGGCTAGATAGATAGATAGATAGATAGATAGATAGATATATAGATAGATAGATAGATAGATAGATAGATAGATAGATAGATAGATAGATAGATAGATAGATAGATAGATAGATAGATAGATAGATAGATAGATAGATAGATAGATACGCTCAAAGTCGCCGAAGTTCGCTAAGATATGCTTCGCATTTAAAAGATAACTGAAAAGTTATCTGCAGGACATGTCCTCGATTTTTCAGGTGAACTCTGACAATCATGCCAAATTTGGTATTACGTGACGCCAACTGAATGAAAGATACAAGATGAAGGTAGTACAGGCTTACGCGCCTACATCCAGCCATGATGACGCTTCAGTTGAAAGCCTCTATGAAGACGTGGAATCGGCAATGAGCAAGGTAAAAACACAGTATACTATAGTGATGGGCGACTTTAATGCAAAGGTAGGGAAGAAGCAGGCTGGAGACCAGGCAGTAGGAGACTATGGCATCGGTACTATAAACGCCAGAGGAGAGCTACTAGTAGAATTCGCAGAACGCAATAGTATACGAATTTTGAATACTTTCTACCGAAAACGAGAAAACCGCAAGTGGACATGGAGGAGCCCTAATGGCGAAAATAAGAACGAAATAGACTTTATAATGAGTGCACACCCTGGAATCATGCAGGATGTGGACGTGATTGGCAAGGTACGATGCAGTGACCATAGAATGGTACGGTCTCGAATTCGCCTAGACTTGAAGAAGGAACGACAGAAACTGATACGCAAGAAGCCAATCAATCAGCTAGCAACTGCGCAAAAAACTGACGGAAACAAGAAGGAGAGAAAAAGGACAGACAAGCCGTCTTGTTTCCGTCAGTTTTTTGCGCAGTTACATACCTTATGGATCATTACCAACTAGCCCAACTTACCATTCTTCTGAAGTACAATCAGCTAGCACTGAGAGGGAAAGTACAGGAATTCAGAGTGTCGCTGCAGAACAGGTACTCGGCTCTTAGTGAGGAAACCAACCTTGGCGTAGATACAATGAATGATAATCTGACGAGTATCATTACGAAGTGTGCAGTGGAAGTTGGAGGCAGGGTAGTTAGACAGGACACTGGCAAGCTTTCCCAGGAAACGAAGAACCTAATTAAGAAGCGTCAAATCATGAAAGTGTCAAGTACAACAGACAAAATAGAACTGGCAGAGCTTTCGAAGTTGATTATTAGACGTAAGGTATGCGATGTAAGAAGGTATAACATGGAGAGAATTGAACACGCTCTCAAAAATGGAGGAAGTGTCAAAGCATTGAAGAGGAAACTTGGGATAGGCAGAAGTCGCATGTATGCACTAAGGAACAAAGAAGGCAAAATAATAACCAATATGAATAGGATAGTTAAAATAGCGGAGGAGTTTTACAGAGATCTGTACAGTAGCCGAGGCAACTACAACCCTAATACTATAAGAACTAGCAGTAACCCAGATTACACCCCACCAGTAATGATAGAAGAAGTCAGAAAAGCTTTGGAGAGCATGCAAAGGGGCAAAGCTGCTGGTGAGGATCAGGTAACATCAGATCTGCTGAAAGATGGAGGACAGATTGTGTTAGAAAAACTAGCCACCCTGTTTACGAGGTGTCTCCTGACGGGAAGAGTACCAGAGTCTTGGAAGGACGCTAACATCATCTTAATACCTAAGAAAGGAGATGACAAGGACTTGAAGAAATACAGGCCGATCAGCTCGCTCTCTGTAGTATACAAGCTATTTACAAAGGTAATTGCTAACAGAGTAATGAAAACATTAGAATTCAATCAACCAAAGGAACAAGCAGGATTTCGAACAGGCTACTCAACAATTGACCACATTCATACTATCAGTGAGGTAATAGAGAAATGCTCAGAGTATAACCAACCACTATACATAGCCTTCATAGATTACGAGAAGGCGTTTGATTCAGTAGAAATATCAGCCGTCATGCAAACACTGCGGAACCAGGGCGTAGATGAAGTATATATAAACATTCTGGAAGAAATCTACAGGGGATCAACTGCTACCATAGTGCTTCATAAAGAAAGCAACAGAATACCAATCAAGAAGGGTGTAAGGCAGGGGGACACAATTTCCCCAATGCTATTTACCGCGTGCGCACAGGAGGTTTTCAGAAGCCTAGAATGGGAACATTTAGGGATAAGAGTCAATGGAGAATACCTTAGTAACCTGCGCTTCGCCGATGACATTGCATTGCTGAGTAACTCGGGGGACGAATTGCAACTCATGATTACGGAGTTAGACAAGGAGAGCAGAAAGGTGGGTCTTAAAATTATTCTGCAGAAAACGAAAGTAATGTACAACAACCTCGGCAAGAAGCAGCGCTTCGAGATAGGTAATAGTGCACTTGAAGTTGTAAATGAATATGTCTACTTAGGGCAGGTAATAACCGCAGAGCCGAACCACGAGATTGAATTAACTAGAAGAATAAGAATGGGGTGGAGCACATTCGGCAAGCACTCTCAAATTATGACAGGTAGATTGCCACTATCCCTCAAGAGGAAAGTATATAACATCTGTATCTGGCCGGTACTTAGCTACGGAGCAGAAACATGGAGACTTACAGGGGAGGCGGCTGGAGTGAGACGCTGTGCGGACGTGTTTCGCATGAGCTCCGGCCCGGTGACCGACAATCGGTTGACGCGCTTTTTTCTGGTCTTGCTGTCAGTGGGCTCGTCTGCAGAAGGTTGCCCTGTACCTACGGACACCACTCGTTCAGGCAAGTTTGTCTCCGTTTTTGGAGTTTCCGAGATTTTCCTACCAACCCCGCGGTGGCAAGGCTAGGCCTATCTCCTAAACCAAGCCTGGCCTGGGCCGCGTCGCCCGGCGTCTGACTTGCGCCCGGTGACCGTGGGCCTTGTTGGGCTGAAGATGGAATACTACGTCGAAGGGTAGACTATACCACCCGAAGATTTTGAAGCGGGAGAGTGGGTTCCAGTGCTGAAGGCACAGGACCGATTCAAGAAGAATCAGCATGGCGACAACGCCAAGAGTAAGCCTTGCGAGACGCAGGCTGGCAGCGACGGGCGCAAGACGCACGGAGCGCAGCAAGTCAAGCGGGGGAAAGCGCTGGTATGGAAGAAACGCGGACCGTTTCTCAAGTTGCCAGCCTCGGATTTCAAGATTGTGTACAGGCCCCAGAACTGGGACTTGTGTGTTGTGACAGCGAGAGAACTCGGATGTGCACTGAGAGCAGCAGCGCGTCTGACGAGTGCGATTGCCGCGGAAGAAGACATTGTGCGGGTTAATGGCACAAACAACACGTTGACGGTGAGCACACCGTGCATGAATCGCAGTGGGGCATATGCGACTGTGAAGACCCTCAAGTTGGGTGATCGTGACCTGCCGGTTTCGGCGTTCGTGGCGCCGTTGGAGAACTCCGTGCGGGGAGTGATTTACAATGCTTATGTTGGATGCCCAATGGAAGAAGTTCGGGCGGGATTCCTGAAGAAGAATGAAGGCATAGACATTCTGGACGCGAGACCTCTGGGAAAGTCAAAGGCGATTCAGATTACGTTCGGGGGAAAACGCATACCCCGGCAGATTACTTACTGAAACTGTCTGTACGCTGTGATCCCGTACAGAAATTTAGTCGAGACCTGCTACAACTGCAGACGAGTTGGACATCGAGCGGACGTTTGCTATCGTCCGAAGAGCAACCTATGTCACCGTTGCGGGAAGGACCATCCTGCCCCGCCAGAAGTAGAGCCACCTACCTGCATGCCAGACTGCATCGTGTGCCATGGTGCGCATCACACAGGGAGCTGGAACTGCAAGTTTCGCCTGGCTCCGAAGCCACCGACAGGCCGGCAGCAGAGCATCGAAAGAGAGAGCGAAGCTGGCAACGATAAGCCGTCCTCGAGGGCCACGGAGCGGTCACAGAGGGGTAAAGAAGGCAGAAGCAAAAGCAGGGACCGGTCGAGTTCCTTCCCACCATTGCCAGGGCGTGGGGGCAGCCAAGATGGTGGACGAGCATCCAGTACCAACAGCTGCGCACGCGACACCAACAAAAAGGTAAGCTTGTCAAGCACGGCCTGCCAGAACGAAACCGCTCGAGAGAAGGAGTTAGCAGCGTTGGTTCAGCGACAGGGAGACTTGATTAAAAGAATGGAAAACAGAATTGCAGAGATGTAACGCGCACTTAGAAACGACCAACGGCAGGGGACACAGGCACCAGCAGTGCAAGGCCTACGGAAGGCGACGCAAGAGGCGTCTGCTCGCGTACATGAGAGTGCAGCTATGGAAGTGGAGAATCGGGGGACAGTGAAGAGACCACTGCCGGGGAATGGGGTAGCTAACGCAAAACGATTAGCCGAAACGTCACCAGTAGACACGCCAGAGCCTGTTTTTAAGGTCATTAGTCTTAAGTCGGATGTAACAACACTTGCGGATAAAGTAGGCAAACAAGGGAAAAGACAGGATAGGTTGGAGGCTCGAGTCGAAAAGATGGAAGCCAGATTAGACACAATAGAGGAGCGTCTCGGCATGCTCTCCACTGAATTTAGGGATTCCCAAACCCAGGTCATGGGCATGTTTCAGCAGCTTCATACTCTATTGGAGGCAAGACTGCCTCCCGTGGGTGGCCAAGTGCCATTAGTCAACCTGGTGCCTCATCATGGCGCCTCGCCAGCAAATTGAGGTTTGGCAGTGGAACTGCAGGGGCTTTCATCAAAAGCGGGGTAACCTGCAGTTGCACGTACAAAACCTGGACAGTAAACCAGACTTAATAGCCTTACAGGAGGCTAGTGGTTCCGTAAAATTACCTGTATTTAAGGCATTTACAGCGCCAAGAATTGATTCAAGGGGCGTATCACGCGTCTTCACAGCCGTGCTAGTCCATCGCAACATCACTGCCATTCAGCATTCCGTAGATAGCAGCAGGGAAGACTATGTCTTGCTTGAGATTTTGCCTAAACGAAAGTATGAGAAGAGTCTGTTTTTACTTAATGTGTATAGTTCTCCAAAAGATAAAGGATTGGGCTTGCCACAACTCCTGATTCAAACTCAACGGTTAGCAGCTCGCGCTCCGCTTATAGTGGTAGGAGATTTCAATGCGCCTCACCCGGAGTGGGGTTATATTCGAGCCAGCCCAAAGGGCAATCGGCTTTGGCAAGTTGCCCGGGATCTGCGATGGACGCTGTTAAACAATCCACAAGATCATACGAGGATAGACAACAGCATAAGCATGGATACCTCCCCAGACCTTACGTTTTTTAGAGGCATCAGTAATGCAAAGTGGATTAACACGGGACAAGCCCTAGGAAGTGATCACTATATCCTTTCCACGACGTTTAGCGCTGCGAAGCATAAAGACAAAGTGAGGGGCCATAGAATTACAGATTGGAACAGATTGAGGAAAACCAGAGCAGACACTGTAAACGGGAAAATTAATGACCTGGATGCATGGGTACAGGCGCTCAAGGAGGATGTAAATAATACCACGGTAGAAGTGCCAGTCGAGCAGGAGGAGTTTATCGCTGACTCGAGACTATTACACATGTGGGAAGCGCACGCGTGTCTCTTGAGAAGGTGGAAGAAGCAAAAACATAATGGCGTCCTTCGCAGAAGGACTGCCAAGTTAGAACGTAAAATCGAAAATTATACAATTGAGTTGCAAGCCAAGCAGTGGGGCCAGATTTGGGATCGCATGAATGGAGAGTTTGGATGCAAAAAGACATGGCAGCTGTTAAGGCATCTTTTGGATCCGGCAGCAACAAAATCGGCGCAACGGGGGCAAATGACTCGGTTAATGCATCAATATGAAGGCACAATTGGAGAGTTTATACAGGAACTCCGGAATCGGTACATAACTGATGGAGTAGACGGTTGCTTACCACACTATTCGGGGGTGAAAAACTCAGACCTAGATGATGAGTTCACAATTGCGGAGGTGGAGTTTGCCATGGGGCAGCTGCGTACTACGTCTGCCGCAGGTCCGGATGGAGTTACAAATAAAATGCTGAGAAACCTAGATTTCAAATCGGTCGGGGCGATCACTGACTTGATAATTGAGTATTGGGTGGCCGGGGAGATCCCAGCACAACGGAAGCATGCTAAGATTATATTTATTCCGAAGCCAGGCAAGAAACTCTGCTTGGAAAACCTGCGCCCCATACGCTGATATCATGCGTGGGCAAATTGATGGAGCACGTGGTTCTCAACAGGCTTCAGAATTATGCAGAGGACAAGGCCATCTTTCCCCCAACTATGATAACTTTCAGGGCCAATTTGTCCACACAGGATGTCATGATACAGTTAAAAAATGATGTAGTCGATCCCGGGCATGGCACGGGCACCAAAGCTGTATTGGGGCTTGACCTGAATAAAGCTTTCGACAATGTTTCACATGAGGCAATATTGAATAACCTATCGGAAATTAGCCCAAGGGTCAGGACATTTCGCTACATCAGATCATTCTTGGAGGGCCGAACCGCAGAAATTTATATAGGAGATATCAAATCGGACTCATTCGCGTTGGGGGCAAAGGGACGCCGCAGGGTTCAGTTTTGTCACCGTTCCTGTTTAACATCGCCTTAATTAAAATACCGCCAAGGCTGGAGGAGATACCGGGACTCAAACACACATTTTATGCAGATGATATTACTCTATGGGTAACCAGGGGTAGTGACGCGCATCTGAAATAAACACTGCAACAGGCAGTTAATATTGTCGAAGAGTTGGCAGGGGAGGCGGGACTTTCATGTTCTCAGCCAAAGTCCGAGCTCTTTGTGGTTCGGGACAAACCCAGAGGGCCACATGCAAGACACTATATTCCGCCACCGCCGTTAGAGGTAAAGGTAGGGGGTAGGCCGGTAGCTGAAGCTCAAAGGATTAGAATTCTTGGCCTATATCTGCAAACTAACAGGAAGAATAGGGTGGCCCTTGAAAAACTTAAGACCACGGTCAATGCTACTGTCAGGCTAATCAGAAGAATCGCTAACCGTAAGAGCGGGGTTAAAGAAAAAGAACTCTGTAAGCTGGTACAGGCGTTTGTGCTCAGCAGGATTACTTACGCGACACCTTATATGAAGTTGGATGCCGCAAAAAAATTGCCCGCAGCTTCCCTCGGGGGAACACTGAGTAGGATGCGGAACATATAATTGGTTAACGGGGTGCTAAAGTGCGACTTACTTGGGTCGATGGCTAAATTGGTTAACGTGTTTGTGAAATGGGGCGTTAAATTGCGACTTACTTGGGTCGATGGCTAAATTGGTTAACGTGGTTGTAGGAGGGGGGTGTTAAATGAGTGAACACGTACACACGTATGCGAAAGGGCGGCGCTGGTCGAAGGGACGTCGATCATTGTGTTTGTGGATTCGTTGGAATTCATTTCACCGCGACCTTGGACGTCGACGCGCCGTACAAACCAACCGACGAGCGGCAACTGAGCGAGCGAGCGCCGACCTTCAGAATATATACAGCGCAACGGCGCATGCGCGCGCGTCAGCTGCCGATGTTCTCGAAGCGCGACGGCGCATGCGCGCGCGTCAGCTGCCGATGTTCTCGAAGCGCGACGGCGCATGCGCGCTACATTATACAGCTAGCGAATGTTCGTGAAGAGGAGAAGTGCACGCGGTGTGTAGAGGAGGAAGGGTGCACAGATGGTGGAGGAGTGAAGCGCGCGCGGTGTGTAGAGGAGGAAGGGATGCACAGATGGTGGAAGAAGGAGGAGGAAGCTTGCGGACGGCGCCGCACTACAAGCCTCGAGTATTAGATGCTCCGTATCTAAAAAAGGTAAGGTCGAGGCTATGATCCGGCAAGCTTACAAGGCAGCGCTTGGGTTGCCTAACAACGCGCCTACAGAAAGGCTGTTAAAACTAGGGGTACACAACACCCTGGATGAATTATGGGAGGCGCATCTGGTGATGCAGCACGCTAGGCTTTCGACAACCAAAGCGGGCAGGATTATATTGGAAAGGATTAGCATTGGAGCAGAGGCTCCCACTGAGGACACTAAAATTCAGGTGCGGCGAGAGTTACATAAGGCCCTGTACATAAAACCTTTGCCCAAAAATATGCATCCGATTCACCATACGCAGCGCAGGCAGGCAAGAGCCAGAGCTTTACACGTTGAGTACGGCGAGTACAAAGCGGCAGTCTATACAGACGTTGCGGAATATAAGGACAAAGACGCTTTTGTGATTGTGGTGGTGGACAGGCGGGGGCGCTTGGTCGCCTCTGGATCGGTCAAAACCCGCTCCTCGGAAACTGCAGAGGAAGCGGCAATAGCGCTAGCTATAACTAATTCGCAGTCAGATTTGATTTTCAGTGATTCAAAGACAGCCGTCCGAAATCTGGCGAGGGGCAGAATATCGGCGACCGCCGCACGATTTCTGCATGGGGCCACGGGACGAGAAATGAGAGAAATAGAAATTGTCTGGGTACCAGCACACTCTGGGAACCCTGGGAACGAGGCGGCTCACCTGAATGCTCGAGGTTTCGTCAGCCGGGTAGGTGAGCCGCCAGTTCCGGGGAGGTCCGCGTGAGATGGGCTGGTGTCCTTTCATGACATAACGAATCATTATAAACTAGAGCGGAGGTTTTATCCGCCCCTGCACAAGCGGTTGACTAAGGCGCAGGAATGCGTCTGGAGAAAACTGCAGACGCGATCTTTTCCCAACCCTTACGTGTTGAACAAAATGTACCCGGAGGAGATGAAGCCGCAATGCAAATGGTGTCAGGCTGTGGCAACATATGATCACATACTTTGGGAATGTAGCATAGTGCCGCCGCCGGTGGATATTATGCGTGATCCCTCTCTTGAGCACTGGGAGGCCGTGTTGACCAGCTCAGACCCAGTCGTCCAGTTAAGGGTCGTGGAGTGGGCCACACAGGTCGCCGCCAACTTTGGGTTGATGGCCATCTAACACGGAATCATCCTCAGTTGCTTTCTGACGAAATAAATTTTTTCCATCCATGGAGACTTATAAAGAGGGTTCAGCATAATTTGATGACGACGCAGCGAGCAATGGAAAGAAAAATGGTAGGTGTAACCTCAAGAGACAAGAAGAGAGCAGAGTGGATTAGGGAACAAACGGGGGTTAAGGATATCATAGCTGAAATCAAGAAGAAGAAATGGACATGGGCAGGGCATGTAGCGCGTAGACAGGATAACCGCTGGTCATTAAGGGTAACTAACTGGATTCCCAGAGAAGGGAAGCGGGTTAGGGAGAGACAGAAGGTTAGGTGGGCAGATGAGATTAAGAAGTTTGCGGGTATAAATTGGCAGCAGCAAGCACAGGACCGGGTTAACTGGCGGAACATGGGAGAGGCCTTTGTCCTGCAGTGGACGTAGTCAGGCTGCTGCTGCTGCTGCTGCTGATGATGATGATAATGATGATGATGACGCCAGTGGATGACGAATGTATGTGACTCGTGAAAGCACAATATTCATGAGATGCGTGTCATGTGAGAACATGACTACATGCCAGAGTCAAGGCGCCAATACATTTCGACGTGACGTGGTGCGCGTGCTCGCCGGCGTTCATTTCGTCACGTCACGCCAGCGTTACCAGAAAAGGCGCCGGTCCTGGCATATACTCGCAGGCGCGTGCGTCGCTGCGTTGCTTTGACGCATGCGCGTTTCAACGGGTCTGGCGTTCCTCCTTCACGAAAAGAGGGAGACGCAGTGTTAACTGGGTAACGCATCAGCGCGAACTGCAGCATGTCGCATTTCGTGCCGGTTGCCCTAGGGCCGCGCCGTTGGACGCTGGTCGCGCCTGGCGTCAGACTATAGATTGCTCACGTTTCGCTAACGTAGCGTCCCTGTGCCCAGCGTGCGCGCGCGTCAACGCTACATTAGAGTATATTGGGCCCTTTATGATGCGCTCGCAGCCGTTTTGCTAGCACCGCATATACCGAAATCGGTTTAACGTGACGTCAATGGATCACGAAATATACGACTGGTGCAAACATGATACTCCAACAAACCATGCTCATTGCGTGCTCGCTGCCGTTTCGCTAGTTTCATATATACTAAATTTGGTATCACGTGACGTGAATAGATGACGAAGGTTAACGACACATCAAAGCATGATAATCATAACACAGAAGTTATGTACGGCATCATTTACCTCCATCTCGTAACGTTCTGCTGAATTTAAAGTGACATATCAACCTTCTTCATTCGTGCTTCGCCTATCATCGATTCCCAATGTACGGGGGGTCTACCATTTTTTTTGACAAGTTCAAGCATCGGGTTCTATTCTGGTATCCATGAATTCTTAATACATAGGATCAAAACTGTACAGCATTAAATAAAAAAAATGCTCCGACGAATGAATTAGGAATCTCCAAGACTATACGCTAAAATTCAAAGCGGCACCTTTCCGGGAACGTTCTTTGCTACTGTCTAGATTATAGTAGACAACGACTGTGCTTTCGCTAGGACCTCGGCAAATTACATAATCAACCTCTCTCGGAGGAACTAATTTTACAATATCGACAAGATGCAACTTCACAGAAGAAGGCCCTGAAAGCCCTATTGCACTTTTTGCGATCGAGCGGCCTTTCTGAATGGTTGTAACCGGAATCATCTTCCTGCGTGTTTGTTTTTTTTATGAGTGCACTTGCGTTCTTTGCGTTTTTTTTTTCTCTCTATCTACCCCCTCTTTCTTGCCCCTATTTCCCCACTTGCAGTGCTGGGTAGCGAACCGGATGCTAATATCTGGTCAACCTCACGGCCTTCTTTTTTTTCTATGTCTCTCTCCTGTGTCAAGCTAAGACGGGTGCTTAATCACCTCCATATATATTTAATCTCAGTACCTAACCATCTCTAACTTCGGTCTTCTTTTGATACCTGACTCTGGCGAAGCGCGCCGCGCAGTTACAAAAGTAAAAAATGCAACGACGAAGTCTGTAATATGAAATAATTACGAAATATAATTTTCTCGTGATAGACTAATGCAATTAGCTAGACGCATAACTCATTTTGCTTATATGCAAAAACTAGCAGAAAGAAAAGTCATTATTCAACTTTTTTTGGTCACCATGTCTTGCGACTATTCCTACCAATTACGAACATCATTAGCTTCATGGTGATATCGCATGTCATCACATTAAGCTTTATGCGGTTATCACACTTTTCTATTAAACGTATATTGCAATATGTACGAGGTTAGCCAGTTAGCGCTGCTCAGTACATTCCATCAAAAAAAGATATGTCTAATCTTCGTTTTCAAAGGTGAGGCCTCAGACGACTCTAATTCAAGGTAGTCGGAGATGCAAAGCCCACATTGAAAAAAAAAAGTGAGTGCATGCTGAAGCTGCACGTGTTATACACTAAAGTAAATATTGAAAAAAAGGCAGCTTAATACTAGTGGTGCCAAGCGCAATGGAAGTGCGTATCTGGGCTGATTTGGTAGCTTCTCTTTATTGTTGTAGTTCCTTCTCCCTCTCTTCATTCATTTGGCTGCTTTTTTCAATTTTTTTCTCACGCACTCTTTATTTCTCGCCTGGTTTCACTTTCTGTTCCTCTCTCGGTCTTTATGTGAACTGGTTTACTCACTCCTTTCCTCGTTTCAATCCTCCTCACCCACAGTTCCCTTTCCAACCTTCTGGTTGTACTATACTATAAAAGGCTGTTTCTTACGGTGTGCTCTGCTAGCGTGCATGGGCAGCCCGGTGACCTTGACACTCGTTTGCTGATAGTGGGCACCAAAGTTTGAACCCCACCTCATGAAAAAAAAATTCCCCAACTTTCTCTGTTTTCATCTGTATTTCTTTCTCACTGGCTGTACTTGCTTTCTTACTGACCAAAGTTGCTCAACTCGGAGGACATGTCGTGCGTGTGAAACAAATCACCAGGAAAACAATGCAGAGGACGAAAAGACCGCGTGCGGGTTTAGGCTGGTAATCAGCAATGCTCGACTTGAAAAGCTCCACCATTTTAACCTCTCCTCAGCGCACCAGCTGCCCGACCCCTTCATAATCTTCGTATTTTCGCTGTTCGCCTGATGAGCTAGTCAGCAAGGGAGTGAAGAAAGAGGAGACACGTGCTTCACGCAGGTATTGCAACCTTGTCGCTGCCAAGCTGGCAAGGGTCGAAGGTTGGACACTCGCATTTTTTCTTCGCGTCTTGTCGGGGCCGGGTTCAATTTGGCCGCTCCATTACGCGAGACTGTGAATTCTTGCGTTGCTGTCGCCTTTCGAAAACTCTGGGGCATCTAGTCCCTGCGTAGCAGCGACAACCTCTTGCACCGCTTTGGGTCTAACTGGGCATCCTCCATCACATTCTTACGAAGTTCTTGTTATTGCCATATACTGTCGCGTCAGTGAGCGTCCCGCGAGGTACAATTGCATTAAAAACGAGAGATTACTTAGCATGACTGAAATTAAAGGAATGAAAAGTGTGTTTTTTTGTGTATTCATTCCAGAATCAAATTTTCTACGATAAGTCCAGCACAATAACCCTGCCAAATGAGTGTGCTTGCGTAATCTCAACCTTCGGGACCAAGTGTGGTAACTAAATCCAGTGCTATTAGAAATTATCTGTTTGTAGCCCGCTGTTGAACTCTAGATAATCGGAAGGTAGTACCGGTACAAGAATGAACTTAATATGTGTGGTGATATACCAACCCATGGGCAACTTATCACGTAGGCTTTCTATGCTGTTCGACAGTTCGCGTGTATATGTGAATGTATCAAACTACCATGTTGTATATTTGTGAAGAAAGTGCACGAACATTTATTAAGTGCCCCCTTTGAAACAAAGTGTCTTCCCGGGAGCTTATTGTTAGAATTAGCCACAACTACAGGATGTGAAATTAAGGCTTATTTTCACATAAATGAGGAAACACAAAGACCGTATCGAAAGTAATTTATACAGCATAATTCTTATACATTTATGCAGCACCATAGGTCGTCATCAGCCTATTGCCACATACTGATGCCTACGTGCGACATGACGAAGATTAGTTGAAATAGCTATATTTACTTGCCCAGGGACTCAGATAATCTGCATCTTTAAGTAGTATATGTGTACTTAAAATACGAGCTAGCCGCGTACAAACACCTTGCACTTCTCTGTTGTATGTTGTTGTGTTGAAAGTTATTTCGGCAATAATGACGTTTTTGTACATCCTTTTAAAAGCTCCCACTAGTAATACTGCACTGCATGAAAGCCAATGGACGCATCAAGACACTTTGTCCTAAGCTCTGTCTAATCTTTGTTTCAAATTTAAAGCTAAGCACAGTCGCGCTGCATTACTTATACGCCAGAAAACTCTTAAAAAACTCAATTGTACACGACCACTTCCCCCCCCTCTCTCTCTCTCTCTCGAAGCACACACGCTACCGCCTCGCTTACAACAGAAGAAGAGCTTGTGACTTACGCAACAGAAGTTACGTGAGTAGGGGAAAGTATTTTCAGAGCATCTATTAGAGAACTTAAACCTCTATAGAACTGCTCTTGGCGAGTACATTCGCACAGTGTTACTCAAAATTACAAAGAAAGCAATGAAATGAAACAACAAGTGCTGGAAAAGAATAAGAAACAGTCAATTTGAACAAAACAAAATATGTATGTCCAAGACCACATTAAAAAACTTCAAATAGGGATGGCAGAGTTCTCCTGCCTTCCTAAAAAGCGTTGAGAACAACGGCAGTGCGAGACATCTGATGCCCGACTTCATGACGCACTTACGGAACAATGGCGCACCAGTTGTGATATTTTGTCCTTACGTTTCTTTCTACAACAGGGGTGACGCTTACGACATAGTATGTCAGGATATTTCTGCAATAGTACCGAGTAGTGTAAAGAAACGACCACGTGACTGTATTTTGCCTTACTGGTTTATTTTTTGTGTGAAGCAGAAGCGTCGTTGGTTGTCATTTAAATGTCAATACTGAGAATGTTTCGTCACTGAAGCTCTCAGCTCGCGTTCGCGTTCTATCGCACCCGTCAAACGCTACTATAGCAAATTTGTTTTACGAAGGAAGTGCTGTAGCGCCCAATGAGTTGTTTTGCAAGAACACTGTGACGGTGGCGCCCATTTTTGTACGCAGAAGAATAATATGAATTTTGTCTTCCTAGCTAGCTGCTTTTGTCCAGTGCCTGCAATAGCGGAAAATAGAAACACCCCGGTTGGAGATGCAGTTTTTCGGCAGCGCTCAGCAAACATTCCGCCTTCAATTTTTGAGAGCTAAAACTTTCAAACATTCAACACATACTTTAAAGAGAGTATAAAGTGCTTCTGAATTATAGACAGAAGCCTATAAGAAATAGAGTTTCTTGGTATCAGTGCTTCTTCCCGTTCTTGATCTCCTTTTCGAGGGTCCCTTGGCGTCATGCTCATCTCTATCACATTTCGTCCTATAAATCTCAAAATAACTCGTGAAAGCTAAGCATTCACGTGCAGTAAACTTTTTTTATTCCCTGTCTGCAACGTAATCGCGATCTTTCTCATTTTTTTGCTACAGTCGTAGCGGCTCTAGTAACTACCAAGAGCGCCATGATCAAATAAACCAGTGGCTGATACAATGGCTCTGACGAGTGATTTTTTAGCTTCTATCGTCATTTGTCGAGAGAAGAAAAAAAGTGTTCAGCAGCCTCTAAAGATTTATTGTGAATTCCAGGTCACGTGCTCCGCAGTAGTATCTGGGCTCGCGTTTTCTCGGGATCTTGACTACCGATTGGCATCGTTTTCCGAACATGCTCACAAAGTGTACTGCAAGGTCTCTTGAAAGATGCTTGTCCCTCGACTTCCTTCCGTTTCTCTAGACGCGTGTACACTCCTATGGCGGCAAACAAAGTGCGATGTCTTCTTGGCACTTCCATGCTCATCCAGCGTACTTTTTCCCCTAATTAATTATAGCAAAAGAACAAGACGCCATTAAGTGACACTCGCCGAAATCGCTATCCCTCGAGCACTCGTGTACTCCGAAAATGGAGCTTGGCATGGTTTTCGCCAGCCCCTTACTTTAAGAACACGAAAAAACCAAAGAGAAGCAAAAAAAGAAGAAGAAAATGAAAGTTTGTTTCTCATGAACGTCTTGCCGACATCCATGTTTTCGAGTACAAACTTTTAAATGTTTATTTACCTTGTTGCTGTTAAACCTTCTTGTGTGTTTTATTTATTTATGAATTTATTTATTATTAACGTGTTGTGGCGAGTGCTCGGCTGCGTGACAGTCAGTTTTCACAAAAAGATTGACAAAATTTTCTAGGCACTTGCTTTCTATGTCTGGACTTTTTCCCGTTTATTTACTGGATACTCAAAATTGTTCTCTCACCAAAGAGTTCAGAGTGGGGATTACTCATGGCACAAATTGTGGCCTCACAGCTCTGAAAATCAATCTGTGGACAGGTTTGTTGGAGGTTTTTTTTTTGTGTGTGTGTGTGTCAGCGTGGCGTAAATTAAAAGAGTCTCTAAGTTATGTCAACTCGCAAAGTCTATGGCTAAATTGTAATGAAGAATTGCGCATAACTAAAATATTCGAGAACTAGAAAAAAATGCGTGAATTTTTCAGTGGGCTTTCTCATTAAAAGAGCGTCATGAAAGCATTTCTATGCCTTGTTTGGACTGCCTTTAATTCAGAAAACAGCGTTAAATCAATGTCCTTCATTTAGGCCATTACACACTATGCAAAAAGAGGTTGTCTTCACTCTCACGCCACATCAATAAGTGCAATCGAATAGCAAGATGCGCCTGTATTTTTCTAGCACCGCGGGGATGGAACAGCATATGACTTTGTTAATACCTTAAAACTCATAGTATTTCACTATAAGCTCTGTTCTGGGACTTACACC
The DNA here is from genome assembly GCA_013436015.1 of Rhipicephalus annulatus. NCBI lineage: Eukaryota > Metazoa > Arthropoda > Arachnida > Ixodida > Ixodidae > Rhipicephalus > Rhipicephalus annulatus. The sequence goes on from WOVY01002026.1 coordinate 21,247, forward strand.
CACGAATTCTGAATTCGAATAGTATTTAGGACTATGAGGCCAGAGAACAATCATTCCAAATTATTCTCATTACTTTCGCAATACTTTCCTAATCATATTCTCATTATTTTCCCGTATGACTAGGAATGACCTTTCACGCAATCTAGAAGTTCAAATCAGCAGTCAGTACTTCTGCAGTAACCCGGCTGTGTAGTGTGTTGACGGCTTGCAAGGTAGCACTTCAACCCTTTTGGCTTCTTCCAGTTCATTCGGCCATGGAAAAGAGGCTTTTTTTTTAATGTCAGAGCAAAACAGCCGTCAAGTAACTTGAACCTCTATGTACTCCACCGGGCATCATTGAGCAAGGCGATACGTAAGTAAGATGAATGACGATGATACGACACCCGCATTTATTAAGAGTGAATCTGGCTCAAAAAATATTTTCTACCCTGCGGCCACTATCTTTTCTGTTCATAGACAGTATAACTCGATCCGGTTGTATTAGATGGCGGCACGTGAAGCTAATAGCGGCACCTGCATGCATTTGGCGCTGAAACATCAGGTGGTGCGGCACTTCACCGCTTGCGGAGAGAATATGCAAATCGGATCTCACACAGAGAGACACAATTTTGTCAGCTAC
>WOVY01002027.1:0-160074 GCA_013436015.1 Rhipicephalus annulatus
TACTTTGCGGTCACAATCGCAATTGACACCGGGGAGAGTTTACAAACGACCAATATTCAAGAATGTGCACCAATTTTTCATCCTTCACAGCTTGGTTTACATGTTGATAAAGAAATAAAGAATGGCAAGCAAATGTGAATACAGTAAAATAGGTGCTGCTAATGCTATCACACTGCACTCGAGTATTCTCAGTGTTCTTGACAGCAAGGCTACCAATGTGCTTGCACTGCTGGCCCAGAACAGCCATTTTGCAGCACCGACACAGTGGATGCGAACTCTGATATTACATCAGAGCTATCGGTACATTACGTGCTGGTTCCTTTGTTATTCATGCAAAGAGACACAACAACATTCCAGTGACATCGTTGTCTCATTCAAAACAGGTCATTCTCTACGTGATTAGACTGCCTCGAAGTTACGTAAATTGCGATGTTGGAATCATGTCTTACATTCATGATGAAGACTACCCAATATACAATAAAGCGTCGATACGTTTTCCGAAAAACAATGCGCGCAATAAATGCAGGATTTGAAATTAACTTATCATTGAAATTGGTTTAATTTATTTTCACAATTCGAGCGTAGCAGCCAGAAAATTATTTCCCTGTTGCAGTAGCTTAGGGGGCTTAAAGTACTCGGCTGCTGACCCGCAGGTAGGGGAATCAAATCCGGGCTGCATTTTCGGTGGAGGTGAAAAATGCTGCAGGCCCGTGTGCTCCAATTTGCGTGCACGTTAAAAGCCGCAGGTGGTCGAATTTTTCAGATCCCTCCACTACGGCGTCTCTCATAATTATATGGTGATTTTTGGATGTTAAACCACACATATCAATCAGCTGGGAAATTGTATCAGGCGAGAATGTATCAGTGAGGTTATACTGTTTAGGTCCACACAACTACACGAGCTTACATATTCAACGGAAAATTATGGTCATCAACTGTCTCTAGATTCAAATTTGAATTAAGAGACAGTGTGCGTCCAGACTGAGTTCAACTGTCAGCTGACGCATTAGGCAAATTGACTGACGTCAGTGCAACCATGAGAGTAATAGTATGGCTGTACTGTGACTCCACAAACACATACCTAATCTGCAGAAAGCTCCTAGTAGGTATGCACACAGAAATGGGGCAAACATTACCACTCACTACTAGTGCATAAAGATTACACAGAAAAATGGCGAATGAAAGAAACGAATCAGCAAAGAAAAAATGTATACACAAATACTAGCCTGCATGTTGCACTTCTCGGCCACATAAACTGAGGTGGAACTGCTTTAAAAAAGCATATGCTAAAATTGTAAAAGTCTTATTAAATGTATAAATATAAAAATTAAGCAAACAAAATTCTTGCGCAGCAAAGCTTGGCTGGTCACCCACCTTCACAGAGTGCAATAGCTCCAGCTTTTTTCCAGAAATGTTTGCAACACCTACATCGCAATAACATGGACATATAGCTGGATTTATTCATTATAGCCAGCTTGGAAGATTATTCTGATTTCATTTACCTAAAAAGCCTCAAAAACTGAAAATGACAGGTGATCAGTGTACATGATTGCCGACGAAATTCTTCGGCTACTTTGTACCAATTGCAGAAAAATCTACTACCGACAAGAATGATGAATTATCATCGTATTCATGTAATTGATAAAATATTTTAGCTGATTGAGAGACACCATCCTTCTTTGGAGACAAGGCGTACATTTTTCAGTTTCTGTGCACTATTGAGAAGGAACAGACATCCAACACTGAGCTAAACATAATAAGCATTTTTTGTTTAAAGTTTTCTTGACCTGACATGTGCTTGAAATATTTTGTTTCACACTTGATGATGACAGATGCATGTTTAAAGAGACAGACGTGGGCATATCGGCAAGATATTGAAAAAATTGTTTACTATTCTTAAAATGCTTGATGCAAGCAGATAATCTTCACATGTTATATCAGTTGTCGTGGTGTTCAAGTAATTTAGCTTGGCTGCCCTGCAATCTTGACAAAATTATTGATGCTGTATGTGCAGCTAGTGTCGAACACCGGACAATTTTTTGCAACACTTACATTTGCTTTAAACTTCGTCCCCAATAACTTATTTCACGCATTCATAGACAATCGATCATATCGCGTACATTAAATAATGAAGGGGGGGGGGGGTAAGGCTACATGCAGAAGATTGTCTCGTATGCAAGCTCCTCTTTAGGGCACGTGCACGCAACTACACCAATCGGAAACTGAGCTGTACACTCCTAAATATTATACGGTTTCCATTTCATGAACACACTTCGCAACACTGAACAGAATCGCTCAAATGTGACACGGTCCACAGAACTTCACCACAGCGCTACACACAACAGCACTCGTACGGTGTTGCACATAACGAATGACAACAATGAGGGGCAATAAAACTTGCCCATCCTTATCGTAACAGAAGCTAACGCTCGCAAGTGTTCAAAATTTATGCATACCACTTGCTGCGATGAACAGAACACACAGAACACAGAACTCGACGCTAACACTTGTTGCGATGATTACAAACTTTTCACTTCGGCGCACACTGAACGCATACCCTGCTTTAGAAAGGTGGATGACTACTTCACGGAAATATTCGAAGTTCTTTGAGATCACACTTGAAAGATGGACGGTACAACGCAGGAAACACATGAAACGACAACATTCACATCCGCAAAACACCCTTTCTACACTGTGCTCGTTTCTTCGTTTCCGCTGTCGATCACACGTGCTGAAGGGGCAGTGAACACTGGCTGGCGACCGATATCTTCCCCGGGAGTCCCACAGCGCTTACGATGGTCACAACGATAAAATCGGCTATTCTTTTTCCGTGTCGCTGCAGCGCCCGCTTCAGCAAGCGCCATGTTTGCCAAGCGAGCCGGCGGGACGGCCGTCCAGGCCGTTTTTTCGCAGAAGCCAATGAGGAAGAGCCATGCGAGCCGGCTTGCGGCTTGCAAAAGTTGAGAGCCGCTCTGCCTGACGTCACACAGGCGGCCGCTCTCGCCCATTTGTGCGGTGCGGGTGTACGGAGCAGGTGTGCGGTTAGCGCGTGTAAGGGCCCTAAGCGCACTGTTCACGCGGCCCGCCATCCATGCTGATGTCAACATCAAATGTGGATAGCACAGCGTTCGTTTTTTGTGTGAATTTAAAGAAGAAAGATCCACAATTAAATAAACATGCACTCGTAAGCATTTACTCTAATAATGAATTTCGGCCTGCAACTTCAAAGGGTAATTAGTTGCACGTTTAATGTTCCTGAAGACTTGTTGGCTGAAATTTTCCAATGTTATTCTCGCTTTCTTGCCGGAACTCCATGTTGCATAAACTATATGCATACGCAATGAATATATAGTAATCAGACCCACGAAGTTACAGTGTTCAGGTGTTGCGATATATGGCTTATGGAAATAAATGCCACAAATAATCCCGCCGCCTCCAAAAAAGTGAATGATCATATGTAGGACAAGCTGCAGTGCTTATCTGTAAAACCGTGAAATATTCGCCCACACATCATATAAAGATTGGACCCGTTGTTATAGGAGTGATTCTGTATACACGACGATTATTGTTAACATATCTATGCATTTATATACATACAATGCATTTATATACATACAAGACATAATCATATAAATATCAATGAACTTTATACAAGGATTACGTCACTGATTACAAAGCTGTGGGTTCACGTTCTCCTTAGAAGATTACAATCTTGTAGTTGGTGAAGTACGTGGCGAGAGGATCTTGGATAAGAGGTTGGAGTTGAAACTTGAGAAAGCAATCTCCATACAGGTCTCTCTGATGGCGGTGGGACGCTTGTTGTCGTAGGAGCTGCACCCCGAGATGGTAACGAGACGTCGTGTGCGAGACTAGCCAGCAGTCGTCAACTGCCATGATGTCCGCGTTGTAGTCTCCGACAAACACGAATGGCCCGACTGTGTTTAATATCGGTTCTATACCGATGCATTGCCTTCAAGATGCAAGTGATAACGTCTGCCATGGAAAGGTTGCTAAGGATTTATACTTGTTCATAATTTTCTCAATAGACAACCTGAGAACAGTTTTATATGAGAAAAGGCAGGACGTCCCACTGCAGTGAAAAGTACAGAGAAATCACCGATCGTAGTAATTTAGGGCTAATTTTCTTAACGCTACAGCGTTAAAGAGGTCGTTTGGCAGAAATTCTGGCATCGGCGTCATTGGTTATAAGGGAAAATTGATCACCTTCGGCGTGACTAAAATATAGGTAAATGCCAATAAAATAGATGATGAAAAGTTTTGGTTCAGATTGAGGTTTGAACACAAGGCGTTGGCATCACAAGCAGGTTGTCTACCACACAGTCAAATGCTTTCGAACCCTTCATGCACCCACTACATGGTCTTAGTGGAACATACGCCGTAAAGTCTGTGCCTTTTGTAATGGGTGACCAAGCTTTAAGACATAAAATCGTAATGATAACACGCCATATTACTGCAATGATATGGTCAATATATATATATATATATATATATATATATATATATATATATATATATATATATATATCCATGCATTTATTTTTGTTTTATCATTGTCTATCTCCGGTTCTTACAGAGTTATGCTGTGTGCACGAAGAAGTTATTTCTGTCCTTTGGTGTGCTACATTTTTATATAAGTATATACATATATTTATTTATGTTTTTGCATGATATATAAGTGTACCGTCATGAACACTTCACGCTATGAATTGTCTAATCGCTGATATACGTCGCCAATCTTTATTATCCCATGTGAACCGTACTTATAAGCAAGCGCGTTGACATGTACTTGTTACTTTGACAAAGGCTGATCCACCAGCCGAAACGTCAGTCGGAATATGCCGTGCAAAACCAACGTGCGTCGTACTCTATTTTCCCTTATTCTACCGGGGCCAGCGTTACTTCCTTGCTGCAACTATATATATATATATATATATATATATATATATATATATATAAACTCTCATTAAGCTTGAAAGAGTTATTTTCACTGTATTTCCAAGCACACGTTGCTGTGTGTTAGAACACTTGCTTGCCACGTAAACGACCTGGATTCGATCCTCGCTTGGTCCCGGAACTCTTTATTATTTATTTTATCTGCATCTTTATATATTTTTTGGTTTCGAAAAAGACAATTTTTAACTCACAACCAACCACACCGACACCGAACTTTCTGTGCGCAACAAACTATTCAACGTTCTCGCGTCAAAAGAAAAGGCGGTAAAATACATTTTGCTTGTACTTTTTTTCCTCTTAAAATGCCATGAGTTATGTTGAAGTTTCAAGAGGAGTTATTTCGGTTCTGCATAATGGTAGCACAGAGCATTCCCCGAAAGAGGGATTACGTTTCTTCTAAAACTTGGGGGGTTTTCTTTTTTTAGTATGATGGAATTGCACCAAAAAGGGTGTACAGGTCATACGTGGAACATTCCACAATGTTCAGCCATCAGCACAGTCTAATCTCTATTTCAATCAGTTTGAGAGAGCTTTACTGCACTGGGACACAACCGTCAAGTAAAGTACTATACTGCACCAGGTTGGGGTGCAGTATAGTCCACCAGCGCTACATGACAATGTAGCGCTGGTGGTCTTCAGAGAATTACGGGCCTTTGAACCAGCTATATATGCAAAATAATTAGTACCGATTTATCTAGTGATATGACCAATGTGAACGACGCAGTCCATCCACTCGCGGATCCAGAAGTTGGGTGGTAAGGGCGATCGCCCCCCCCCCCCGCCTCTAAAGTCCATGGTCTGCCCCCCTCCTCACTTCAGTGCTTGAAGTCCACCTCCTATCACCAATTAGGACAATTGTATGAAACGACTGTGAGCACATAGTAGCAGTATTTATCCTTTGAAGAGGTTTTTTGATAGTAAAGAAAAAGTCATGACCACGCCTCCTTCCCCGGTGTTACTTCAGACCATCGACCCCCCTTAAATGAATGGCTAAATCCTCCCCTGAGTACATCTCGTTGTGCCAACAACATTCTTCGGGAAGAGATGAAGACTCATTATTCAATGAATCGTGCAGTCAACGTGAAATGATAAACGACTGTCTATGCTTTTAAGAGGGGCTACTTCCACCAAGTATGGATGATAATTGATTGATTGGTTGGGTTTAACGTCCCTAAACCACTATTTGATTATGAGAGACATCGTAGTGGAGGGCTCCGGAAATTTCGACCACCTGGGGTTCTTTACGTGCACCCAAATCTGAGTACATGGGCCTACAACATTTCCGCCTCCATCGGAAATGCAGCCGCCGCAGCCGGGATTTGATCCCGCGACCTGCGGGTCAGCAGCCGAGTACCTTAGCCACTAGACCACCACGGCGGGGCATATGGATGATAATGCACAGCGCCTTAACTGTCTAACTTTAATAAACCTTCGTGCACTATCCGTAATGATAACGTTTGCGTCCGCCTTTCGGTACTTTTTTTCTTTCCTTTTATTTAGCAGCCGAGTTGTTTCCGCTGGAGGTTCGCTACGCCATTGTGAACGGCTTCCACCTTACATGGCATATATTGCGTCGCCGAGCTAGCACCTAATACAGCTGCATCTAGCGCGCGCAACACCTTGAATCAGTCGGCGTGTGCTCTCCATTTCTGTCAATGTGCCTGGCGTGGGACGTGCAATGTCATTCCCTTCGAATGACATTAGGTGGTAATGTCATGAATAAGTATGTATATATATATAGAGAGAGGGAGTGGAAGATTGACACAGAAACAAAATAGAGAAACAAAGACGAAGCGCGAAAGAGAAAGAGAGAAGTGAAAAAATAGAAAGAACGTTAAAGTAATAGATGAAACAATGAAAAGAAACAGAGAAAGAAGAGATACAAAAAAAACGGGTGACAGAACCACCGGCAGCCATCTGTCTGTCTCTTGCTCAGTGTTGGTCACTAGAAACTTATGGGACTACTAAATCAATTTTTTCTCAGAAAAAAACGTCACTGCTTAACTTTCTCTATTAAGGTAGTCGGAAAATGAAAATAGAAATGAGATATTCGCAAAAAACTTGACTTTCTTCCGTTTCGTGCAAAGTTAGCTTGAAAAACATCTCTTTTCCGCCTCGGGTCACAAGGTAGGCTATGTTTGAATGAGAGATTTGTCATAAGCGTTGTCGAAACTGTGGAGGCGCATGAACCTATCCGTTTCGCTACTTCTGTCAACACGGCCTCGTCGAGCGTGAGTCTCTCGGGACAGCTTTCTGCTCTCCCATAGTTGAGTACCAAGTACTCTAAATCGCTAAACACCTTTTCTCAACAAAGTTTAAAATGAGGGGTGACCAATGCTTGTTGAAATCTTTACCCAAGATCCGGCCGGGACGACGTGAAATATCGTCGGCTATGGCAATTTTCGGCAGGCCCGATGGAACGTCGTGAGAATTCAAAAATTAGATGTAAACATTTCATTCACCACGTGTAGCGTACAGCTTGTTGCGTTCGGTAAGTTGTTTGTCACGTTTTCATTTATCGGGGCTGTATTGCTCGAAAAAGTGGAATTGCTACGGCATTTCGATGGGCCCAAGCTTGCTGCCTCTAAAACTTGTGTGCCGATCTTGGAGGTCATTCGAGGTATATGTAACTTGGAACCGTTACTTCCATAAAAGCCCATGTATCCAGTAGTTGACGGCTGCTTACTATACCGTCGCCATCTACGTATGAAGGGGACAACTAACAGCTAACACACAAAAAAAATAAACTATGAAGTCACAACCAGAAGTGGTAGCGAGGTCGTATATTTGTCCTACATGGCGCCAAATAGAATAGGTGACCAGTAAAGAAGCGAGGGATTGTGGGATGCACCGTCTGCTACCGCCTTCCGGTTCGAGAAGAGTAGACGACGGTGAAGCGCTTCGCCGCAAGACTCAGATTATTCGGGATTCGCGCGCGTGGTCGCCCCCTTTATCTCCGTCCTCATAAACCATGATCGGTTGTTCAGCCGTTGGCTGCTCCGACTCGAGCGTGAAAGGCAAACGCAGGTATAATTTCCATGAAACGAAGAAAGAAAAATGAGATGGGCTGCGGCTGCGAAGAGAGCCACAGCGACAGGTATCCTTTGAGTACGGAACGTTGAAGCCAGAGTGTGCGAAAACCATTTTATCACGAGTAGTGTGTATTCCACGCTAAAAAAAGCTTATACGCATGAATTTGCCACGAATATTATATTGAGAAAGAAATTGTCGCTCAGGCGCGCCTAGCAAAAATATCGGAACGCGCGGGTAAAATCTACCTGCCATGCGAGATGAGCGCCGGCCATTGCACCCATACCCAAGACAAAAAACGCGAAAGCTTCACTCAAAAGTAAGTTTACGTTGAGCGCTGGATGAGTGCATTTGCGTTTATCTTGGTCAAACTGTGCGCCAGGACGGCACGCAAAGGAAGAAGTGCGTTAAACAAGCGCAAGGTTTCGATTATTGGGCGCCGTCTATGCCTGACTGTATTGTTTATGTGCCACCGTGCCGTGCAGCTTGACCAAGATCAGCGTTCAAATAAGCATCTGGCTTCGACTAAGAAATGCATCCTATAGCGCGCTTAAGGTTGAAAAAAAAAATATCTCAAGTGCTCAATAAGTGTTGCGCTTCATGGCGATCGACTGACGAGTTCGGCCGTAGCAGCGATCCTGAAATGAAGCCTTAGCACGCTGCTACAGTCATCCCCATCCCCTGATACTTTTAAAATAGTGACTTTTTATCTGCAGTACAATATCATACAAGGAAAAGTGTTTTGCGTATGGACTGATCTGCTAGTCAAACTGACAGCACCCCCGAGCAGCATAAAAGCATTGCATATCATTTTAGCGCGACAAAAAGTATCCGGACCGTTCATGGCTTTCGTAGCTTGTCATCATCACAGTCACGGATGGCAAAAAAAAAACAACTTCTAAAGCACTGACATTGCACGGCGAGGTGCTTTTTTCAATAGAGCAGTACAAAAATGCGCGCGTGCCGCTGCTGACCCGTGTGGTGCGTCGAACCGGAAGCCGTCGTTTCCCACAGTTACCTGCGATTGCCCTATTTACCGGTCTCCTATTGTGTGCGCGAGAAAAGGAAGGCCAACAAGAAAGATTGTGGAAGCAAAGTTGTTTTTTTTAGCCAAATGGTCTACTTGCAATACACACCTAAAACTTCGCAGATGAATTCTTTTACAAATGTTCACGAGCGCAAGGCGTAACAATTCGAAAACTCACGTTGCCCGATCATGGAACACCACTACAGTGAGACAACTGCCTTGAAAATATTGCTCCACATAATTTTAGATGATTCTTTAGCATTATATATGTTTTTTTCCACGAAAAGGTTGAATGAAGATATGCTTTGCTAAGTTGCATAGTCATCGTTTTAAATCATGCAGCCGTTAATTGCAAACACACTTTCACGGAACTTGTGCTGTGTATTATTTTGATCGCTATGGCGCCCAGAATAGCATTATATGGTACAATTGCGAATGTAAACTGTAGTTTTTTTCTTTTTCTGTGCGCAGGTCCATCTTGTGTGTGTAGTATCGTAAGGGCGAAGGATAAGACGATGCATGGCCAGAAGGAAGAACCGTGCGAAACGCCAATTGCCATGGAGCAATTGCCACTCTCATCCAGCGGCATCCAGTCAACTAGCAGCGAAGCCCTCCAGGCCGGTCTGTCCGAGCCTTCAGAAATCGAGGTTGCGCACTTTCCTTGAGGTACAGCTTCACCGGTGGTCCCTTACAGCATCCGAGGTTCTCAAAGAGGTCCGGAAACTCGTCAAGAAGTGCGGTTAGCTGGCTGTCGGCGTGAACAACATTCACCGAAGACGACGTGCCTTCTACTAGCAACATGCCTGCTTTGCGAAATTCCTCTATCGTGTCCCTTCCGCACAAAAGGGGCCCTCGATGGTCCACCACTATCAGCGAACTGCTCACCGTTACTGGTCCAAGCTGTACCTGCATGTCTACCTTGCCAACGACCGGTAACGGTCCCAGGAAACATGAAAGGCGTAGTGGAGTTTTTTGAAGAGCCGGCCACCACTTGCGATGCTTCTTGTACAAGCTTTTGGGAATCACGCTTACTGGTGATCCAGTATCGACAATCATTCGCAGCCTACGGCCTTCCCACGTTAAGGTGCGCTCGATTGGCTGCACCAAGCGCTTATTGGCGGAACTGTGTGCAACGAGAGCATACAACCTCTCTTCTTCGCTTTCACATTCGGTTCCGTCGACAGCGAACGTTCCTGACCTGGGGGTGTGGGGTCTTTTGCAAGCCCTAGCAAGATGCCCTCTTTTACCACATTGATGGCATATGGAACTGCGATGTCGGCAGGACGCCGTTGCATGCGCCCCTTTGCATCTGTCGCATGAAAGGCTGCAATTCTTCCTCCACTGTCTGCCTTGTTGCTGTACCACGTTGACGCCGCCACCTTCGGTCCGGGCGTATGAAGTACGCATGCCCCGAGCGTCTTCGTTCGCTTTCTCAGAAGCTAAGGCGAATTCTTCGGCTTCTTCACGAGTCAAGTTCTTGCGGCCCAGCAGGCAACGGCGCGTTTCCTCATCCCGAATCCCCCAAACGATTCGGTCCCGCAACATACGGTCCAGTGTCGCCCCGAAATTACAATTTACGGCCAGTCTTCTCAGTTCAGCAATGTAGTCCCGGACGCTTTCTTGCTCATCTTGTTTTCGCATAAAGAAAGAATAGCTTGCTGCTATTTCGTTCGCCTGAGGGTTGAAATGTTCTTCTAAGCATTTCACAACGTCATCGTACGTCAAGGAGTTGATGGCGACCCCCGGCTGGTGCCCTTGCAATATCCGGACGACACTGTCGCTCAACGATGAAACCAGTAGGGCCCGGCGTTTCGCTACGTCGGTAATATCGTTGCCCTCAAAGTAGGCTTCCAACCGGACACGATACGTGCTCCAGCTACTCACGGCGTCGTCGAAGGCAGGGGGTCGGGATCCCATTCTTCTGGTCTCAGCGTCGGAGTGCAATTAACCGGATCCCATCCTTGTCGCCACTGTAGTATCGTAAGGGCGAAGGATAAGACGATGCATGGCCAGAACAAGAAGGAACAATCTTTATTCACGAGGCTGCTGTCTTGGTTTTAATACCCTGGCCCGAGGCCGGAGCATGCGCCGTGGCGAGGGGTGGAGGCACGTGTTATCGGTATGTTCTTCGGTGCGTGCACCTGATAATCTACGATATATCAGTGTGCGCAGATAATTTTTTAACATCAAGCACAGGACAGCGTAGATTCGAGACATGACCAATAAAGAAGGAACACTGAAGCTCAGCTTTGCTGTGTCATTTCTTTCTGCATCAAGTGTCGAATGACTCAAGTCTGCGCACTCTAGTATTTGATTATTTATCAACTAGACCGGCAACAGAAACGTTGCCTATCCTTCTGTGTATTTTTGGTTCTCTCGGACAAATCTGAAACATGGAACGGCTCAGTTAAAAAAAAAGGTCAGATGCCCCAATAAATAACAGGTCTGCGGAAGCCTAGACAGCTTGCTTTTATGTCGTGAGAACTCTGCATAAGCCTGGACAGCTTGCTTTTATGTCGTGCGTAATGACCTTGCTCAAGAGAGTGTGGTGCCTTGCTCTGAATTTTGAGGCGAAAGCCTTAGACGCCTCATTAAGCGCGAAAAAATGACCAGCATCTCACGTCGGCGGCGGAAATTGAGTGACGATGAAAGATCATCGCGTTATGACGTCACCGACGGCTAGTGTAGGCACCGGCGGACAAGTTTCCACCATTGCCACGTTCACAATGTACTGACGGCAACGCCACTTCCTCGGCCCCCGTCCTCACTTGCATTTATTTCGGAAGACTGCCGGATCCTCTGGTTTCGCCACCTGGGCCTTTTCTTGTTCACGGGCTGCTACATCGGCCCAGCGAACATAGAATTCTCACCGATCACCTGTTGGTGCTATTCTTGGAAAGCTGTCTGCTGTCCATCTGGAAGTTGTAAGTTGAAACTGCGGCACGTGGGCTCGGCGGCACGGCTTCGAAGAAATGAAAAACGTCCCTCGCAGCACTCACAATAATGCGCGCGCTTGGGTGCGACGTATAGAACGTTTCACCATGGCCTCGCAGATGGCGGGCGCACGGCGGCTTTCACTCCGGCGGTCCCACCCGCACGGAGAAAGCGGGTTCCCAGAGGTGGGCGTGGCCCGCTCTTTCTTACGCACCGCGGCGATGCTTCGTATAGTCGAAAAGGGTGCCGAGTGGTTCGAATTGCTTCGATGAGGCGAACAAAAAATAGTTTTGCGCTTTTATATAATTTAGCTCTCATTTGGGAAAGTCGGGCCAAGGTGTACGAGTGAAAAAGACAATGCTTGCGCGTATATATTCTCTCAAATGGGCTTTTTTTGCTGTGATGATGTGCCGCCCATATTTGAGCCCTCATAATTGCGATGCCCTTGCAAGAGTTCCGTATGTGCGGAAAACCTACATTACTTCGAAGTTTTCAGGCTGCATAGTATGGCGGGTACTGACCAAGGTAAAAATGACAACTAGATCAACAAGTGAAGCCAGAAGAATGCCGTGTTCAACGCTCACTGGTTACACTCAATAAAGCATTTGCTTTTTTTTTCTTTTCACGGAAATAGAGCTGATTTTCCTTGTAACGCCGTTTCAAGAATCCTCCCGTCGAGCCGCAGAAGCACGTAACAGGGAGGAGGGTGCACTTGTCGCCATGCTCTAGAGTGGACAGAATGTCGCTGCTTCTGCTACGACCATGGGCAGGTTACAGGCACGCTTCAGTCACTCATAGTGTTCCATTTGCACTGTGAATTGTATAGTGTTCTACGGACAAGTGGGCAATGTAATAACGAACATCGGAATGTTTTCTTGTTCAAGAAGTACGCAATACGCGTTAAGAGTTTGATGTACCTGGTATGAAATACGGCCATACGTATTACATAGCAGGGACAATTTGCGCCTTTTCTTTCTTAATTTGCTTACCTCATCGAATACTTAGATTTCATTAGAAAGACGCCGTCAAGCTACATGTGGACCCTTTTATTTGTATGCAGTCGAGAGTACAGTAAATGAACAAAACACAGATATTGCAATTGCGCTACTACCAAAACATAACCAAAATTCATATGACAAAAACAGAGACGATGACAACTCAGGTACTTTCTCTGTGAAAGACTTGGGGAGTGAATGTAGGTCGGCTAATCGAAGCCTTATTCAATATCCTGACGGAATTACTTCACACGCACTTTATTTCATTGACATGACCAAGACACCCATTTATCTAGAGCGTAACTACGCTTTCGTTGACCACTTCTTAAACATCCGTACGCGATATAATTGTTGATTGATTTGTGGGGTTTAACGTCCCAAAACCACCATATGATTATGAAAGACGCCGTAGTGGAGGACTCCGGAAATTTTGACCACCTGGGGTTCTTTAACGTGCACCCAAATCTGAGCACACGGGCCTACAACATTTCCGCCTCCATCGGAAATGCAGCCGCCGCAGCCGGGATTTGAACCCGCGACCTGCGGGTCAGCAGCCGAGTAGCTTAGCCACTAGACCACCGCGGCGGGGCGCGATATAAATGTAATGTAATGAGTCATGATAGAACAATACGAATAAACGGCGATAAGTAGTCCAGTTTTGCCCCATACAAGTTTCCAGAGGAAAGGAGGAATACTAGAATGTCTCTATTTCTCAGATCAAGCTAATTAGCCCTGATAGAAAATGGACTGTAATGAAAAAAGGTGATACTGCCACAGACGACTTGATACCTCCTTATAATTGCAGCAGTTGCCATGCTTTTCTTTCAAAATTGGACCAGGATAAATGCAGTAACAGAAAAAAACGCTTTCCTTCATTTCAGCGAGAAGATCCTAGGCAAAAAAAGAAAATCGTGCGCACGCTGAAATCCCGTGCGCTCTGCTTTACGCTTTTGTCTCAGCCGCCGCCGGAACGCTCACTCAATGCGCCCTCTCGTGGTAGCCGGGCGCGCGAGACGATACTAGTTGGTTTTTGCTGGTGTAGCTGGGGAGCGCGGCGATTGGGACGGTCGGAGAGAAACGCGCTGCGCGCCCGCCATCTCGGAGGCCTTGGTTAGACTGACGGAGCAGGCAATGGCGACCATTATCGTTTCTCGTGGCGAACGGTTTTTCCTTTCAACTATCCATACATAGCATTCGCTGTAAAAGGTGGATCTCGACTTCAAGTCAAGTGAGGCGTGTTCAAGCCACCACGTGTGCTTTCGCCCCTCCACTTCGAGTTGCACGTGAGCTATAGCGCACTGCCTTGACCTGATTGATGACATAGCGCTGCTATGCACCACGTCGATTACAGCCACGCTGTCTGTACTTATAGCACGCGATATGGGGTAACGACCGTGTAACTTTAATTTAGGTGAGCTTAAGCGGCCTCTAAACAAGTTCAAAGGTGGTTCGGCATTTCTTTAATCCCAAATAAGCTTGCCTGAAAGCGCTATCTCATCTCACCGCTTATCATTTTCTTGCCCCGATGAGGCGTCTGCGCAAGCAGGTGCTTGGCGAGTTGCGTCACTACGGACCTGAGCCAAAGGGAAGGCTGCAGCCCCCTCCCACGCCTCGCCATGCGCGTCTTAGCTGTGTCCGGGAAAAGGAGAATCCTGCGTGTTGAGCCGACGCCGTTTGTTTGGACCTTTAAGGTACCCCGGCAAAAGCAACACATGTGTCCCCGTTGGCTCCGGCCAAAGAGAATCGAGAGTACACGCTCCGAACATGGGATGTCTTCTGCGGCGCATTCCTGCAAAAGTTCGCGAGCGTCGCTCGTAAAGAGAGGGCCGCCGCTTTACTAGAGAACCGGGTTAGACTGCCAAATGAAAATGTTGCCATTTTGACAGAAGAGATGACCTGCCTATTCCGTCACGCTGACCCAGACATGCTTGAGTAGAAGAAAGTTCGTTTCCTCATGCGAGGGGTCAAGCGGGAGCTCTTCGCGAGCCTAATGATATCCACCGAACACCGTCCCAGAATTTGTATCCGAGGCGACCACTATCAAAAAGACCCCGGACATTCACACCAGACAGTATAACCGTTGCCTGAGTCCAGAATGTGCTGCTGCTCAAGCCAGTGTCTCCGAAGACCTGCGTGAAACAATCCAAGCGATCATGCGGGAAGAGCTGCGCGAGCTGTTGCCTTTAGCGCAGCCTCAAGTGGATTCGATTGCCGACATTTTGCGAGAAGAAGTTTGGCAATCGCATCAAATTTTCCAAGCACCGCTGCCCGAGCCGGAAACTATGAGCTACGCCACTGGAGTGTGCCACAACGCTCCTCTCCGTCCATGCCAAAACGGAGCCCCATCGCACTTACGTCGCCAGACGCCACCGCCGCCACCACCCTCACCGACGTCCTATACTGTTCGCCAGTGGGCCAGCGCAGTGCGCGGAGGAAAACGGACGTTTGGCGTGCACCTAACAACTGCCCGCTCTGCTACCACAGCAGCGAGGGTGGGCCCACATACCGCCGTTGCCAGTACCGACAGATGGGACTGCCTGGCTTCGCCGTAAAAGCACCATGTCCGCAGCCAGGGGAACGGCCACGTGACATCGCCGACTACCTCACAGGAACTCAATGGGCACCACGAAGTCCTTCCCGTTCGCCGTCGCCCATCCACCGCATGTCACCGCACCACCGACAGTACTCTGGCCCAAAGCGGGGCCGGTCTCCTAGCCCATATCCGGGAAACTAAGAGCAGCAACGGATGGAGGTGCGGTTGCTGTACGACGAACTACCGAACATCCTCCGATGACGACGACGCCGTGACGGAGCGTTCCGAACACAAAGCCAACCAGACAAAACCCTGACGGCGAAACCTCACTTACCGAAGGTGACCTGACGACGCAACATGGAAGCAGCGAAACAAGCCGACGCAGCCGTGACCCGACGCCACGCCCTAACTGTAACGCGAGATTGCAAACTAGCGACCTCGACGTTCTTATCGACGGCCACAGTGTGACCACTCTCGTAGATACTGGAGCCGACTATTCCGTCATCAGTGAGTCGTTTGCCGTGAAGTTGAAGAAAGTTCGTACAGCTTGGGAAGGCCCTGAAATCCGCACAGCCGTAGGTCATCTCGTAACGCCTGATGGAATCTGCACAGCGAGAGTCACCATAAACGGCCGTATTTATCCTACAGACTTCCTAGTCTTACAGCATTGCTCGAGAGATGTCATCCTTGGTATGGACGTCTTATGCCTCCATGGTGCTGTCATCAGCCTAAAAACAAAGTCGATATTTTATCCACAGAGGAAGCACTACCGTCACGCACGCCGTCGGGAAACCATGCCTTGAATGTGCTAGAAGAACAAGTCACCATTCCGCCTCAATCCAGCGTCATTAATTCAGTCGGCGCTCCTAAATCACCTGACTTAGAAGGTGTCGTTGAAGGCAATCAGCATCTGTTGGTCACCCGAAATATATGTGTAGCAAGAGGAATTGCAGAGCTGCGGGGAGGCAAAGCAACGGTTATGCTTACGAATTTCAGCAATGAGTAAAAACACGTGAACAAAGGAACAACGGTCGCATAAATCGAAGAAATTGGGGAAGCCACCAGTGCTTTCCCCTCGCCAATTCTGCGGAACCTGCTTAGAAGAACCAAGCCCCTCCCACAGCCTTTCACGTCAATCCCAGACATCCGATCCATAAGCAAGAACAGCTCAAGGCCCTGCTCCTTCAATACGAAGATTTCTTTTCGTCGTCATCAAAAATTTGGCAAACCCCAACCACGAAACATCGCATCATAACCGAAGAAAATGCCAGACCACTACGTAAGAGTCTGTGCAGGGTTTCGACGCGAGAACGCGAGGCCATGAAGAGACAAGTTGATGAAATGCTTTGGGATGACATCATCCAGCCGTCCAAGAGTCCATGGGTGTCCCCCGTGGTGTTAGTGAAGAAAAAGAAAGGGACCCTACTTTTCTGCGTCGATTATCACCGCCTGAACAAAATCTCAAAAAGAACGTGTATCCTCTCAAAAAGAATAGACGACGCACTTGATCGGCTCCATAACGCCAAGTACTTTTCGCAAATGGACCTCAAGTCTGGCTATTGGCAAATCGAAGTCGATGAAAGAGAAGGAGAGAAGATGGCGTTTATAACACCGGACGGCCTCTTTCAGTTTAAGGTGATGCCCTTCGGTCTTTGCTCAGCACCTGCAACTTTTCAACGCGTTATGGATACAGTAATAGCAGGATTGAAGTGGCAGACTTGTCTTGTGTACTTGGACGACGTCGTCGTGCTTTCCTCGGGTTTGACGAGCATCTTCAGCGCCTCGAAGTGGTATACTTCAAGCCATCAAGACATCCGGACTCATATTGAAGCTAGAAAAGTGCAGATTTGCGTACAAGGAGCTCTTGTTTCTGGAGCACGTGATTAGGAAGTCTGGATTTCGTCCTGATCCACGGAAAACAACCGCCATCGCTGACTCCCCCCCCGCCCACTGACAAGAAGGCGCTGAGCCGATTTCTGGGCCCGTGCGCCTATTATAGGCGGTTCGTGAAAAACTTCGCCCGCATCGCCTATCCACTGACTAACTTTACCAAGGCCGCCGTGGAGTTCAAGTGGGAAACGCCGCAGGAACACACTTTCCAGGAGCTTAAACATAGCCTCCGGACACCTCCGTTACTTGCCCATTTTGACGAATTCGCCGAGACAGAAATACACATTCACTCAAGCAGCGTAGGTCTTGACGCCGTTCTTGTGCACAGGGCTGACGGACTTGAAAGGGTGAATAGTTACGCCAACCGATTGCTATACAAAGCAAAGCCAATTAGTTCAACCATAAATGGAGTGCCTCACCATCATCTGGGCTACGTCGAAATTTCACCCCTACCTCTACGGCAGACCCTTCAAAGTTGTGAGCGACTACCACACCTTGTGTTGGCTAGCCACCTTGAAGGACCGTTCAGGTCGCCTCGCACGATGGAGCACGCCGACTGTCTCTATCGTGCGCCTGTCGACCAACCACTACCCGACGACCCGGATGACGACTACTTCTTGAGAACGATATCTACCGACGACTTCGCTGAACGACAGTGGGCCGACCCGGAACTTAAGGCCCTAAGAGAATACCTCGAAAGCAGAACCGCCGAAGTCCAGAAGGTATTCAAGCGCGCACTTGCGTCGTTCTTCCTGCGAAACGGTCTTCTACGAAAGAAAAACTTTTCACCGCTTCGAGCCAAGTACTTCCTTGTGGTGCCTTCAGCTCTGCGACCAGATCTTCTGCAGGCCCTGCACGGCAGGGCACCT
This sequence comes from Rhipicephalus annulatus, assembly GCA_013436015.1. Classification (NCBI taxonomy): domain Eukaryota; kingdom Metazoa; phylum Arthropoda; class Arachnida; order Ixodida; family Ixodidae; genus Rhipicephalus; species Rhipicephalus annulatus. Next base: position 18,253 of record WOVY01002027.1, read on the forward strand.
CGGTGTTTATCGCATGCTCACGAGGATACAAGAAAGGTACTACTGGCCACGTCTTACCACCGACGTCACTCGTTATGTGAGGACATGCCGGGACTGTCAGCGACGCAAGACACCGCCGACAATGCCAGCGAGACTTCTGCAGCCAATTGAAGCACCTCGCCGACCATTCCAGCCGATTGGTGTGGACCTACTGGGGCCGTTCCCGACGTCGGCTTTTGGAAACAAGTGGATCGTGGTAGCTACCGACTACCTCACCTGCTACGCCGAGACAAAAGCACTGCCTTCGGGCAGGGCTTTTGTCTTTTCGTAGCCTCCTACGTCATGGCGCCCCGGAGGTCCTTATCACCAACAGAAGAACGGCATTTACTGCTGACCTAACTCAAGCGATCTTGGCATAGAGCCAGACAAACCACCGCCGGACGACAGCAAACCACCCACAGACCAACGGCCTCACCGAGCGGTTTAACAAGACGATCGCCGACATGCTGGCAATTTACGTCGATGTAGAACACAAGACATGGGACGCCATTCTTCCGTACGTGACCTTCGCATACAACACGGCGGTGCAGGAGACGACGAAGATATCTCCATACAAATTGGTCTACGGAAGGAGCCCGGCAACGACGCTCGATGCCATGTTACCCAACGTCACCAACGAAGATAACCTCGATGTGAGTGAGTACTTTCAATGCGCCGAAGAAGCTCGACAACTCGCGCATCTCCGTATCAAGAATCAACAAACGACCGACAGCCGCCAATACAATCTTCGACGACGCTTCGTGGAATACCAGCCCAGTGAACGTGTTTGGGTGTGGACGCCGATACGCCGACGTGGACTAAGTGAAAAGCTTCTGCGACGGTACTTCGGACCGTACAGGGTGGTTGGACGTCTCGGCCCACTTGATTACGAGGTTCTCCCCGACGGCATCACGAACTCTCAACGGCGCCGATCGCGACCGGAAGTCATCCATGTCGCGCGCCTCAAGCCATTTCATGTGCGTTAACAAACAGGAACAGGGTTTTTTGTATTATTGCTGTATTGTAATTTATTTTGTTGTACTTTCTTGCATTATTTTAGTACTTTCATATTTAGTTAAAGCATCGGGTGTATGCCTTTTTCAGAGGGGGGCAAGGTCATGTTCCTTTTCTGAGGTTTTATTATCACCCCAATACACTACACAATTCTCAGTGCAAACCGCGCCTGCAGTTTTCGAGAAGCTTTAGGACTGTAGTAGATCCTTCCGATAAGGTCACGCCCACTCTGCGAACTGCAAAGATAATTCCGGAACCTACGTCACCGACAGCGAAAACGCGAGAACCTTCGATGGCAAGAGTATAAACGCCGACGCACTTCGCCGCTTGTCAATAGTTGATCGACGGCCGACGCTCCGTTCGCCACTTACCTGGTGCCGGGATTCCCACGACCAGGCACGCTGCCAGTCGTCGACCCCATCTTATCGAGCATCAAGCGAACCCCTGGACAACCCCCCGGCTCTGTCCAGGCCTTCATCGTGAGCCAACGCTCGGGCACCACAGCGCAAGCCGTGGGAGCCAGGGCCAGGACGAAAGTGTGATGGCTTTCGCAGCGCCACCGCCGAAAGCTCATTGCTTTAAATGCAGCGCTCCAGAGAAAGCACCGTCGAAGACATCATAGATGCCCTCGAAGCAGTAACCGGCGCAGCCGGTATAAAGTCCCTCCAGCACATGGGAGGTGAAAAGTTCGGCACCGCAGCCACAAACGTCCATGCAGCCACCAAGCTGAAGAGCCGGGGCGCCATTCTCTTGAACGGCGAATCAGTTCCACTAGTCAGCCTAGGTCCCGAAATACTCCACGTCACAGTCTTCCGGGTACCGCTGTGGGTAAGCGACGCAGCCCTAGCGACTGCTCTCTCCACCTACGGCAACGTGCAACATATCCACGAGCCAGTGTTCAAGGGCCGCCCTGGGGTTGGCACAGGTGTCCGTGTGGCGCAAGTGGAAATGAAAAGCCAAATACCGTACTTTCTGACAGTCCAAGGCTACAATGTCATGCGTGACTACCGGGGGTGTCAAGAAAGTGTGCTCTAAGTGCAGGAATGCTGGCCACATCGCCAAAAATTGTGCCACGCCCCGTTGCACGCGCTGCAACGTGTTTGGGCATGCCACAGAGGGATGCGCAGAACCGTGCCGCAAGTGCTCGGGCAGCCATGCAACAGCTGACTGCGTACGTCCGAAGTGCTTCGCAGCGGCTGCAGCAGCGGCAACCGAAGAACAAGCGTGCACTGACCTCCCGCCCGCATTGCAAGACAATTATCCGGCGCTCGAGCCTGCGAGCGACACTGACACAAGCGACACTGACGCCCATGCTGAACCACAAGACGCAGGAGACCTGCCTCCCTGTCTGAGAAAGCTTCGTCAACCCTTCACACCTCGTCCGAGACCAGCGACTTCTCGCCGGACGCCTATGAAGAACACAGCTCATCCAAAGCCGAAGCCCGAGTGCCAGTACTATGCAGAGACCACGAGAGCTACAGCTCTGACACAGTTGGCACCAGCAGTAGCTCCGAGGCACCGAGAGCTTCGATGGGACGTGGCACCCGAACGACTGGACGTGCAGACGCTCCGATCATCAGCCCAGAAAAGACCACAAGAGTGATTATGCCACCGACAACGACGAGCGCCCGCGCCAGCAAGTACTCGGCTCAGACCCGCAAACTAAGCCCGTGAAACCCCATTTACCAGAATACAGGTGCGGCCGCTGGTGCGAGAGTCGGTGCTAGTGCCATGAAAGTTGACTGTCCAGCCACGAAACGTGCCCAACCACCGACCACGGACTCTGAGGGCTCTACGGACAGTAGTAAGCCCCCAAAACTCGCTAATGCTCTGACGACGTCAGAGAATTTCTCTTTTTAGTTATGTTCACTCGCTGAGCGCTCGCCCCACCCTCTGCAAGGGGTTTCTCTGAAGTTTGCGCGCACTCTCACTTTTTTCAAAATGGCTACGGTGCATTTTCTCTCGTTAAACATCAGGGTTTCAGACGCCGAGATAAGCAGAGAGAAGTCATGCACTTCGCTAGGTCGCGTCATGTCGATATCATCTTCTTACAGAAATGTAATTTTACAACGCCTTTTGATGTGCAATCCTTTTGTTCATACTTTGGAGCCGAAGCCTTTTTTTTTCGCTGACTGATTCAAACATGTCCGGAGTCGGAGTTGTTTTTTGACGCCAGCGTTACGTCGAAGAGCACACTGTGTTTCTAGTTTTGACGGCCGCACACTAGCAGTAGACTTTGACCTCCACGGCAGACGAGTAAGGACGCTCGTAATATATGCCCCGGCTCAACGTGGGGGCACGGCCGACTTTTTCAATTCACTCGAGTCATTTATGTTTGACAGTTACCCCACTTTCTTAGTAGGGGATTTCAACTGTGTTGCGGACACCAACAGAGATGCGCGCGGACGCAGACAAAGCAGACAATATAGCGGAGTTAGCGCATTGCGACAACTCATCCGCTATTTCAAGCTCAGGGATGCGTGGGTGGACACTCACGGGAATGACTTCGTTGTAACCTGCAACGGGGTCCCAACATGACCCGGCTAGACCGCTACTATTTTCCAGAAATGCTAGCCACACGTATCCTTAGTTGCGAGGTCCTACATTTCCCACCGGACGCTTCATGCATTACAGACCACTTTCCAGTGTCTGTAAAACATTTCTTTGAACAATCCACTACATTTAGAAACCATTGGGAAATGGACTCCACACTCGTGCTCGACCCGGAAAGCGTAGCATTATTGCGGAATGCACTAGAGCAAGCGTGCGATAGGCCGCCTGAACCCCGTAACTGGAACGCATTGAAACACAGTTGGCGCGCCGAGCTTATCAACGCGGGGCGCGAAAGGAAAGCGCGCCTGACGACAGAGATAAACGACACGCTACGAAAAGCGCGCATTGTACGAAGAGGCGAGACGCTGACGTTCACAATGCATGACTATCTGGATCGGTTAAAGGCGCGGTACGAACATTTGCTACGTCTTAGTTCGCGCATGGCTGCGCAGTCTTTCATCTTCGAACGACCGGTTGCCGATCCGGCTGTTTTTCGAAGCGTCCGCAACGGCTTCTTGGGTGAACAAATGCATGTTCCTTTCGTTCAGTTGCCGAACGGTGAACAGTCCACACGAGCAGAAGACCAAATGAGGGTCTTTGAAACACATTTTTCGATTCTTTTCAGAGCGGAGAACGCAAACAACGTGAACTATACCACCATAGTTAATGAGTTTTGCGAGGGAATTTCCCGCGTACCGGAGGAGCTCCGCGATGGTCTGTGCAGCCCAGTGACGCTGGATGAATTACGCATTGTGCTTCAGCGGATGAACACAACCGCTGCCGCCGGCCCTGACGGGATACCTTTGAGTTTCTACAAAACCTTCCTTGAAATAATACAAGACCACATTTTGACAATGATAAATGGGCTTCTTGCTGACGGAATCAGACCGAATACGTTTCGTGAGAGCAGAGTTATACTCTTGCTTAAAAGCGAGGGAGAGCCGTCCGATCCGAGGGCGTGGAGGCCCATTTCCCTACTTAACTCGGATTATAGAATATTGACAGCCATCCTTGCAAACCGCATAACCATTCTACCGGAAATAGTAAGCGACATACACACATGATGTGTCCCAGGCCGTACGATCTATTCCTCGCTTGCGCTGACTCGCGATTTATTCGCGTACGCAACAAAAGCACAAATATCTGGCATTTTTTTCCTTGGATCAGGAAAAAGCTTTTGATTGCGTAGAATGGAACTATCTCTTCGCTGTGCTTGAGTGTTATGGCTTCCCAGCACATTTAACCGACACCCTCCGCTTACTCTACACAGACTTAGAAACGTCGTTAGTAGTGAATGGCTATACATCTTAACCTATTGCAGTAAGTAGGGGCATTCGACAAGGCTGTCCCCTCTCCGCAATTCTCTTTGTATTATGCATAGATTCATTATTGAAACAAATCCAGAAATGCACTTGGATACGCGGTTTCCCTCTTCTAGGCTTGGGTGAAGTGAAAGTAGCGGCATACGCCGATGACATATCGTTGTTTATTCGGAACATAGATAGCTACAGAGCCTTTCTGCGAATATTCCACACCTATTGTTACCTGTCGGGAGCACGTCTTAATCCCGGAAAAAGCAAGGCATTGTGCTTTGGGATGCACATTGAAGAGTTCCCTGATGGCGTCCAAATCGTCCAAGGCATTAAAGTCTTGGGAGTAACCCTCCTTTTGACTGGTGAGGTAGCCCGCACCACATGGCAAGAAATCCAACACAAAGTGGACAGGCGCATTGAAGTAGCCAGACCATTTGAACTACCTTTTACTGAAAGAGCTTATCTAATTAAATCCAGCATAACAGTGCCACAGCATTATGTAGCCAGCATTGCCTGAACACCTCGACGGGTTTTGCTGAGAGTGGCAACTGCGTGCGGCTCCTTTTTTGGGATGGCCACGCCGAAGCTGTTGCCAGAGCCTTGGTCCGCCTACCAGTAAAATGGGGAGGGCTCATTGTACCCAACCTTGATGTAATGTGCCGCATCTTGGCTCTCAGAAACACCTAGGCACTCTTAGAGAACTCATCGTATCGAGGCAGGCAACTTGTGTATCTGCTAAGAACCTCTAGAAGACTTGGTGGTTTTGCAAACGACCCGTGACCAGCTGCTGAGCAGCCACCAGCGCATTACACACATGTTATAAAATCTTTGTAACAATGACGAAACGATTTTCCAGTTCAAGAACTTATGGAAATGTTCCCACCGACATGAGCGAATTAATAGCATTTAAAAGCCTATCTGAAGAACAACGCCGGAAATGCCGGGCGAAAAGACGCTGGACTCTTACAAACACGTCTCTTCCCTCTGAGGTCCGTGACCTAAAGTGGCTCAGGGAACGGGGGGCTTTACCAACGGCCGACCGCCTTGCGGCGTGGGGCGTGGCGCCCTACGCCATATGCCTGCAATGCGGTCGCGTCGAAACACTGAACCATGTCTTCCATGAATGTATAGTAGCGCGCACCTTTTGGCGCATGGTTACCTGGATGTTCCAAACAAGTATGCAGTGGAAGTCTAGCCACAGGGATAACTTTGTCGTACTCTTAATGGCTATCGCAGCCTTCGTCTTATGGAAATGAAGGTGACTGGCCTGCCTGAGGGGACGCCCCCAGAGAGCCATGTTTCCCCTACTATATCGGCTAAGAAACACAATGCTTAAGCATCTTAACGCAGAACTAGTCATGCTGGGAGAGGAGGCTTTCCTCCGACGGTGGTCTACGTGATTTATTATCTTAAAAAACAACAGAGTGTCCAAGCCTTTCCTCCCCTATTGAGAAGGTGGGCTAGAGCTTGCACCACTGTGACATTAGTGTGTATTTTTCTTTTCTTCTTTAGAAACATGTCCTTTGTGCAATATTGTTCTTGAGCGCGAGAGCAAATTGTCCTCGCAGGTGAATGCAAAATGTCACGCTACACTGTGAATGACCTCCCCTTGTTTGTTCATATAGCCTTACTGTTTATTTAAGTTTAATCATCTCGATGTCATGAATGTCCTGTCTTTGTTGTACAATTTTTGCATTGTACGTCACTGCATACGCTATAAGTTCTTTCACTCCATATAACAGCTTGCATTGTACATACGCATTGTTCACCATTGTTCATTTTTATGTGTGCACACAAGCTTTGTAAGATATATCCAGAAATAAAATTTTCTTAAACGCAAGAGTGCCACTGTAATCGGACTTTCCGTTTATCGGGCACAGGCTTGCCCAAGTTAACAGTTAAACCCCAACATAATGTCTCCTGTCTTCGGCCACGTCACTACCCCGTGACACTATAACTACTCTACAATCTTCGCATTTCCCTCGCACTTTTGATATCGCCTGTCCGGATCTTCCTTTTGCTTACTTTTTCTTGGAGGCAAGTGTTAACCATGCGTGATTAGTCTTCCTTTGCTTGCTACGTCTGGTAATAGTAGTTATATATGTCTATTGTCCAGATACACTCCCTGGTTGGGCTGCATCGCGGGCGGCTAGCTTGACTATACCAAACACTAAACTTTTGTGAAGACAAAGACCACTCTATCCCCAAAACTGGCCATCACTGGTGCAACTAAAGAATTGACATCTAAGTGCAACATATTCAAGTTTTTAGTAATAACTTCAAAGAGTACAACACTGGCAGAACATGCCACCTTTACCTATCGCCTAAGCTATCAAATAATGCAGCATTGGCGACATTGGTGCCAAGAAAATGCGTTCCGGCGTACTTTTGGTTGAAGTCCATAACGCGCATCAGAACAACAGTAGGAAACTAAGTAAAATAGCTTTCTTCGATGTGTGCGTAACACCACACTGAACTCTGAACCACGTTAAGGGCGTAATCTTTATCTCATAAAATTCATGAACGCAAAAACAACCGTTGCTTTAGCTGATCAAGCAGTACCCTCCGCTAATAACATAATCATGAGAAGGGAAGGGCAAGGAATCGCAACAAGGCATGCAGTATTAACCTTCACAAGGACAAATCTTCCGTCTTCGGTACAGGTCATCTACCTTCATCTTAAAGTACGGCCATGGGTCGCAAACCCACGAAGGTGCTTGCAGTGCCAAAAGTACGGGCATGGGTCTAGGCCATACCGAAAAAAAGCAATATGTGGGAACGGTGGTCTTAGGACCACAGCGATGAGGAGCACTCGCGAAGCACACTGCTGATCACAGAGCTCTCATGAGAATGCTCCACAATTTGAACTTTTACCAGTCTAGACTTCAAGGATATCACACCAACAGCTTGCGCGCAGTCTCGGAGGCCATCACATAGTGCGCCCGGCAGCCCACTCACCGTCTGACAACGAAGACGAAGGTCGCGTAGTGGTTAATATTTGCTCCGAGAGGTGCCGCCACCCTAGCAGCCGACCTTACTTCCGTGCATTCTACAGCTAATGACAGCCAATCGGATCAACAGCCACGGTGACGTCGCTGCTGACGTGCTTTGGCTTCGTCAAGTGGGCCAGAGAATGTCGCTCTGTGAAGGGGTGGCTGTAAACGCGTTTGGCTGAGTCGCAATGATCTGCACCGATCCGCAGCGATTCCCAGCTCTAAAGATTTCTAATAAAATCCACAGTTTACACAGAGAGCTCAAAGCGGTCTTTAAGTACCCCTTGGGACTTGGTATGCCGGCCGAATGTGTTAATAAAAACAATGCCAGAATCATTTCAGTTTTTTTAGTAGCTCGGTCCGATAAAAAAATTGCTGGGATTGTCTGAAGAAGTTCAGGGGAAACTATCCACCTTACACAACCCCCTTACACAAAGCTCCAGGCATACACACTATATACACTATACAAGAACAAGCTTACATACTAGGTGAACACTGCCACAATATTTCAAGCTCAGTGAACTACTGTGAGGCATTTCCAAAATAGTCTGCAGCGATTGCCTAACACAGGGTCATCACATAAGCCCTGTAATTCACTCATAACACTTCTTGAACTAAATAGAATACGTTCTTCTGACAAAAACAGCAGGTGGCCAGGATCACATTCATTATTCAATACTTTCCCTCCTCTCTCCTGTCTCAAGGAATTCCTTGCTGGAAGGAAGCATGGAAGAAATAGAAGAGAACGATAAGGCAGGGATATTAACCAGGCTATAGTGACCGGTATGCTACCGTACCATAGGGAAGGTGATGAGGAAGTCTTAAAGGTGAAGAGATAAAAGAGAGCACGCACGCACAGTTACACACCCCACAATCGTTATAATCCCATCAGTCGATAATCACCACCACGACGCCGTGGTCTACACTCTAAGGCAAAATTACCCGAAAAAGGATTAACAGAGCCCAATAGGCGTGCGCGATGAATGAATAGACCTTTGAGGAGCAACCACAGATGGAAGCGTCTCACGCAAAACCACTTAGTATCCAAAGGGATGAACCGCCCGGGCATGGCAAGCAGCGCTAAACGCGTTGCCAAGGTGACTTCCCTCCTTTTACACAGAACACATGTCCTTCTCCTCCTCTGCAGGCTCAGTCTTTCCCCGTATTTTGCCGGCGACGGTTCGCGTTGCGTCGCACTCGGGGTGCTCGACAGCGGCTGCCTGGATTCGTCAATCTAAGAATTGGATTAGCGTGGGCTGCTGCTTTAGCGTTTCGCTGCACCCATGAAGTCTGGAGCAAGTCTTGACACGTCACCACGCCGCGCTGTGTATCTCTAGCTTCAAGATAGTCCGGACCAATACACGACAGCAACAGTTGGGAAGGCCAATATGGCGGCCGAGAAGGCACCAGGCCTATCGGATATATACTTCAGTCCGACTCAGGGAAGAAAACAGCGCTGTATTCTATGGCAAGTAGGTTATCATTCTTTATTCTACTCTACTTGTCACGTTTGCGATACGGATTGCGCTTGCCGGCAACGTGCTCGGTCGTGTTGCATATCGCACGCACGAAATGCATCGCGAAGGTCAGCTTCGGCGTCTGCAGTTCGCCTGTGCTTTGCGACCGCCTGGAAATCGGCCGCCATTGCCGTCGGCCTCCCGTACGCTCGCTCATTAAGTGCTCATCGAGTGCCGCCGCGATGAGCTCCGGGCTGACGATATTGGGCTGAGACCTCGTCGCTGTGCTGGGAGTCGTCGAAAAGACGTTGCGGGTTCTCGTAAAAAGCTTGGTTGCAGTATGTCGCGCGCTGTAAGTGCTCCAGCATGGGCTGGCGGGGCTTTCGCTAGCGTCGGAACTCACTGAAATTTGGTCGCCATTACAGTTCGCTTTTCCGTCAGTCGGTCACAAGCAGCTCGGAGCCGTCCCCTGGCCGCGGCTAAGGACTCGCGTTTGCGCGCTGCACTCGCTCGAGTTTGCGGAAAAGGGCCCCATTACCGTCGATTTCTTCGGCGCTAGTTTCAAACCAGCTCGGCGCTGTTCGTGGCGGCGGCAAAGCGTATGCTCGCTCTCCTGTTCGAAGTTCACTGGCAGCAGACACTCCGCGTGCAACGCCATATTTGGTCTCGCGTTCGCTTGCTCAAGCTCAACGACGTCGCTCGCTTTGGACTCGCCGACTTGTTAGCGGTACGGAGGTTCGCGGAGTTATGGCTTCGGCCACCGCTCCTGAGCTGTTGCACTACGGGGATCGAAATGAGTCTTTGGCGATATGTGACACCATGGTATAATTATTAGCATGTCATATCTCACGTATGTTTTCATTTCACCATACGTATTTTTCATATGCATTTGTATTCATCCTAAGTCACGTGTGACTCACTATTCTACATACTTATTGTGCAGCCCTGGACAGTAACCGTGCTGAAGACTGTGTGCCCTGGCGTCTGCGATGCCTGTCATCCATCTCTTTCGTATGGAGCAGGTTCAGAAGGACTGTGTGAGATGTGAAGGTAAAGTTATTTGTGTGTAATATTTTAACGCTTCTTTTTATATTTTAACGTGCACGTACTTCTCATATGCGTGCATCTTCATCTTCTGTCACGTGTGTCTAACTATTGTTACTATGTTATTGTACGTGCAGCCGTACGAACACAAAAAGCAGAAGGTTGCGTGCGCTGGCGCTTGCAATGCCGGTCATCTATCGCTTCCTTTGGAGGAGCTCCCCAAGGAGTGAACAAGATTCGACAACGAGACTAGACTTGTACACTTCACCATGAATTCACTTAAAACAATTGAGAAACTTAATGTGTATGTAAAAAAAACTAGATTTCGATGTTTCACTTTTGTCATTCGTTGTTGCCAGGACTGCGAAAGCAGTTACACGTAGGTGGCTAACTACTTTTTTGTTGCTCACTCTGCAGAAAAACAGGCACAAAAATTATTAGGCCTGGCAGAGAATAAACAAAAAACAATGTTTGTACTGGGGACAAATAGTTCATCCGATTGGAGTATTTGAATGCATCAACCGTTCGTCCAGCAAGGTGCAGCTGTGACTACTAACGGTTGCCCGGTAAGGTGTAATTGTGGGGATTAACAGTTGCTTTATAAGGTGCAATTGTGGGGACTAAATGTTAGTCCTTTGAGATGAATTGTGGGACTAACAGTTGCTCACTAATGTCCAAATGTGAGGACTAAATGTTAGTTCCTTGAGCTCGTCTTTAGGGACTAACTGTTAGTCCCGGTGCCGTTAATCTTTAAAGGAATTAATGGTTGTGGCAACCCCATTAGTCCCCAAAAGGATGAACCACACACCCTTCTCACACCCTTTTGTCTTAGAGTGTAGTGGCTAAGGTACTCGGCTGCTCATCCGCAGGTCACGGGATAGAATCCCGGCTGTGGCTGCTGTATTTCTGATGGAGGCGGAATTCGTAGGCCCGCGTGCTCAGATTTGGGTGCACGTGAAAGAACATTAGCTGGTCGAAATTTCCGGAACCTTCCACTGCGGCGTCTCTCGTAATCATATGGTGGTTTTGGGACGTTAAACCCCACATATCAATCAATAGCTCTTCGCTAGATTTATTATATATAAAATAGCATATACAGTAGCTCTACTTGTCCCTGGCGAGTGCCGCCTCCCAGTGGCAGTGATGCTGGCGTAGCAGTGACCGCAGCCGCGGCGGCGGCCGGCCCCTGCCCTCGCGCAATTGTAGCAGCAACAACTCGCCTCGGAGTTCGTCCCTGCCTAACATGCATCGCGAAGTGAGCGACAGCAGCGATATTAACTTTTACGGCAAACACCCAAAGCATGTGCAGTCGCAGTGTGGTCCTTTCCCCCACGCTTTTCATGCGTCTGTTGGGTATAGGCTTGGATAACACAGGCCTATAGATCGCCGCACTGGGTGGCGTATTTGTTTACAATAATCTCAGAGTTACGGCCTGTATTTTGTGTAAATTGTTGTATGGTGGTGGTTATTTGCGTTGTTTTACCCTGTAATGTTGTCTAATAGAGTTGAATGTGGTCAGGGGATCACCGCACGACCATTCAGGTTGTTGTTGTGTTAATAACGTTGTCATCGCCCCGCTTTCGAAGGTGGAGGTGGCCACCAAATTTGCCGCGGCTCGGCAAATGATACCTCGAGCTGCGGTATATTGGCCACCTCGTCGCCTGCGAGCGGGAGGCCGGTGTTAGTCGGGGTCCACAGGAAGAATACTCACATTTTTAGTTTATTTAGTTTTGAAATGTGAGGATGATGAAGTCAAGGCCATCGCTCCTCGAAGCTCGCCGCTTTCCCTGCTACCATAACTTGATTGAAGTATCCAGGCAGTTTGCCATGAGAGGAGAAAAAAATTATTTGAACGACCACTAGTCAGTAAGAAGGCTGCATTGGCCTCACCTTCACTGTATAGCTCATCATCGAAAGGTTCTATTGGGGCCTTTTCGTCAGTGAATAATGCATTTCATACAGCTTGTCACTTATGTCAGTAATACTAGTGTATGAACGTCAAAAGGGGGCAATAGTGCTTATTTTATCGAATGGCGTATTTTCCATTGGACCATCCCAGTGCCGCTTCTTAGTCCCATGGGGCAGATTTGTAATGCACTCGACGGCTTGCACGAAAGTATTTGGGCGCGTGATTGTTTTACTCTTGTTTCACGTTTTCAGCTATTTGTTTCCCGGTGTATATAATTTTACACACCGTGTTCTTCGTCAGCGCTTCTGAGTCGGGTTTATTCTTGCACCGTCCTGTTTTCGCACTGTACCCCTCAGTATTATTGCGTTATATTTAAATTCTGACAATTATTGCACATAGTCTTAGCAAGAACTAACGACATAACTTAGGTATAGCCTACTTAAAGTGTTCTCGTGATGTTTCAGGTATGGGGCGAATTGTGGTAGTTTTCCACTGGTGAGTACGATGAAATGTTGTATGTGTTCTAAATCTAGACGTTAGAGATTCAATATCGTGCACATAGAGGCCCATAAATGCCATTTAATTTATCATTTTCTGTTACGATTTAAAATTTTTGTCTGCCGTTTTCTAATGGTCCTAGGGGGCTCCAAATGCTAAAAGCCCATCAGCGTTACGTTGCGGACGGCCTTTTATTTAAAATATTTTCAGCAACTTTGCACCACTTAGAGAGATGGGAGGGAAATGTTAAAATTTCTCCGGAAGCGGTAACTGAAGTGTCGTTTATGAGCGTGATACTGCATCAACTCTAAATTGTACACCCCGGATACATAATTTCACCACGCACACCAGCGGCAAAAGATCGTGCATCGACCCATACCTGAGACGCCCTGCAACACTTTTTGAGCACTTAGTCAGAAAATGCAGCCGATCGGTAGTAGATGCCACCGACAACACGCGAGCCAAATAATATAGCACAGCACGCGGCCTGGAAATCAAAATGAATTATCAGTCAGCTAAAAATTGTTTTCACTTCTCTTGACAAATCGCGCAATAAGCCCTAAAATCACCCGTAGTAAGCCCATCTATCAGTCATTCGCTGATTTGAACATGGCGCGCTCAGTCGTTACAGAGATCGCCGTGGGAGGCCGCGACTTGTCCACGCGTGTGAGCGCGATCGCACTGAGAAGCTGCGCATTCGAGTGAGTGAGTAAAAACTTTATTGAACATGTCCGGCGTCATTGAGCGGGGTGGGGCTACAAGCACCCCGGCCTAGGTGACGGCCTCGAGTCCTTGGACCCGGGCGGCATCCTGGGCATGCCGGACGGCCCACAGTTGATCGGCAAGGTCGTGGCTGAGCAGAGCCGCCTCCCATCGCGCCTCGCGGTTCGAGACCGCCATGTCTACCGGGTTCGTAGGGGACTGCTATGCGTTACCGGTACACTTCCACAGCATGTGCTGCAGCGTCGCTCTGGCTCTGTACGCCTTACACGCGTCGGACGTATAAATGCCTGGGTAGCAGAGGCGAAGGATCACCGGATTCGGGTACGTGTGTTCGAGGTAAAAAAAAAAGCTCAAAGTCACAAGGCGCGTGTGATATATTTTTTTTTGCCCCCGCCCATTCCTCCCTGCTTAGCTTCCAGCGCTTTCGTCGGGACGAGGGCAGAGGGAATGCGATTGCAGCGCGTGACAAGTATTTGTAACTCCACTCGTACTGGACGGATTCTTCAAATTTTTGCGACGTTGAATTATTGAGGAATACGCTTTTTCAGTGAATTAATTCCATGGTTACTAATAAACGTGTTTCAGAGCCCCTTTCAGCAAACTATGCCTACATTACGCCATTTTTTATCATTAGGGCCATGTGCATTCATTATCAGAACCCAAAGACAACAGCATGGTACGGTCTTGCAAGCCATAAACTGTATTATTATTCTGACCCTTGGGACTAAGAAAAGATTGAATATAAACTGCCTTTCAGTAGTCCAATGGAGAAAAACCGTTCTACAAAGAACAAGCACTATTGTCCCCTTTTTACGTTCTATATATACGGTAGTATTACTATAATATCTGACAAACAGCTGTATGAAATGCATGATTCACTGCAAAAAGCACCCGCTAGAACCTCTCGGTGAGGTGCTACGCAGTGAAGGCGAGGGAAAGACAAACGTCCTACTACCTAGTGGTTATTCAGATAAAAAAACTTTTTTCTCTTGGAATAATACAACCCTTCTAAAAATTTCCGCGTGTCTTAATAACAAAACATACTATGCTACAATAAATAAGTCATATTTTTACTTGGACCGCTACTTTGCAAAAATTGAGCCACAATATGAGTCAAAACGCTACTTTCCCCAACTTTCTCACAATATTCTGGCAAAGTTTTTGCTTCAATTAATCTAGAATATTTTATTAACTTCATAAAAGAACATATAAAACATAAAATCTAAATACATTATTAGAGAAACAATTTGTGTTTTTTATAAATAACGCTGGACATGCAATACATTGGAACTTCTTGTCATGGTGAAAATAAAGAAAAAGTTCGAAGAGAAAGGAATAAACTATCATAGCTATTAAAACTTGGCGCCTTTAGATTAAGCACAAGGTTGTTTCGTATTCATTACTCAAACCAGTAATGTAATATAAAACATTTAGCGCAACGCAGTTTCACTTGGGTGAGCAAAGTTTGAAGCGCCCTCTAGCCATCACATTTTTTAAAATACACTTAACAACTGCTGCCCTGATTCACATATACCTGCATGGTTTACCTTTTTCAGGATCATCAAAGATAGTCGAAAATTGATCGGGTACGCTTGATATGAAATGATCCTTATATAATGCAAAAATTTTGAGTGCTGGAACGAGGCAAGTTACTTTGTATGCTACCTTTAGGGAGCATATACAGTAACTCTAGCAAGAACGGAAGACAGTATGCGTGTGCACTCCAAGAGCGCCTTTTGTTCAGTAATAGTTCGGTGTACCGGAGGCATATTCTGGGCTTACTAGTGTCGGCAACATGGCATATCTTGACTAATGCTACATGGTACGCTAAAAATGCCTTTGTAATCGACGCTGCGTGACAGTGCTTTCTAGTCTAAACTTGATTTGAGGTCTGCGCTTTGGTATGATTTCTTCGTCTCTTTAATTTAGTCTTACCTGGTCCATTCTGCTTCTTTGAGTTACCGAACGATCATGGTAGGTATGTTAGACACGAACGACTTGCGTTGCGTCTGTAATCTTCTAATTTACTATAAGAGCGAGATAATATGATATGCGTATATGCACGCACAAATTTGATACATATCTTGAGTGCCAGAAGTTGGGTGCCTAAAAACCACTTTCAACTGACGCCTATGCTAAGCGAGCACAGCGAGTGACATCAACAGTGCGAGTTATGTTTTTTTTTCTAATTGTGGTCCAGAGCAGAACTACCAACGCAGCTTCATTGAACTTCAGTCGCCTCCTACATGAAACGGACGCAGGGGTGTTCGAATCTGCCGAAAGAGCGTGCTTCAGGTCTTGCGACTCACCGACGAGCGGTTTCGTGGAAGCGACGTCCTTCCTCCTCTTACAACTCCGTGGAGCGGCAATGGCGGGGATTATCGGTGTTGGGCACTCAACTACCAGAGACGGTGGAACCAACTACTGAACCGTCGTGGCATCGAATTGATCGAGCTTCCTGAGAACGCGTTCTTCGACCTAACTTTTGGAAACTTCCCCGAAGTGCTTCAAACACCCGAAGACATCTAGACCCTCGTCGTATGCTTATGGTTCTTTCGAGGGCACCAGTGCGTTTGAGGCGTGAACGTGGCCGCGTACGTGGTGGCGCCACATAACTCTGCACAGTTCTGGAGACTTTTTCAGCTGAGCAAGCATGTCACGGCGGTCGAGCTGCGAGACGTCCAGAGTAATGTGGAGAGCCTCTCTATTCGCAGCTGGTTCCGTGACAGAGCAGAGCAACTAACAAAGCTCGTCCTCGCTGAATTCTTTTTGTGCGAGAAGGACGCACGGGATCTGGCAGCGCTGTTGAGAAGCAACAAGGGTCTCAGCAGACTAGCCCTCATCAATCTGAACATCACGGAACATTCATTGGACTCTGTCTGTTGTTTCCAAAATAAAAGATCATGGTACACTCAAAGATGTAGAATTGGCAGAAAGTCGAAAACCAATCGCAAGTCACACGATTGCCTGCTTGCTTCAGTCACGCGTCCCGAAAGTACGATTGAATGTAGACGACGCCTGGGGAGCAGTTGCTACCATTCTGGCCAAAAATGTAACACTCGCTCGACTCACCATTATCTCGCCTTGCACGTTACACTCAGCGCTGGGGCGGGTGCGCTCGCACTGGACACTAGAGAAACTCTTTAGGACCTCGTGCTTGTCTTGGATCCGTCATGGGTCGAGGCCAATGAAAGTCACTTCGACTAGGAAGACCTAATAGCCATTGTTGCGCGCTTCGAGAGCTTAGAATAAGCGTGCCTTCTATGAGAGACGCGGCTGCGAGAACAATATCGGAAGCAATCGGCATTAACTGGTCACTGCACGAACTCCCCTTCGATGGTTGTGCGATTCCGTGCTACAACGCAGTGGTGTTGCTGGAGGCCTTATTGCGCAACTGGACGCTGCGGTTGCTGAGCCTTATGAATACCGAAGTCGATGATGCGGAGCATCAGCACTTGCTTCGTTTCATGCTGAAGAGCTCTTTGTGCCACAGAGTTTCCGTTCGGTACAAAGGCTGTCAAGCTAACTTGTTGGATGAAGCCATGAGAAACAGCGAAATTCGATTCCCTAATTTCAATTCCTTTCGCAAGTACGCACCAGGTGCGAGCATTGTGTTTTAGGCCCTTCCGTGCGTCAAGGATTCTTCGACAACCCTCTCCATCGATAGTAGCCCCACCGCGGTGGTCTAGTGGCTAAAGTACTCGGCTGCTGACCCGCAGGGTGCGGGTTCGAATCCCGGCTGCGGCGGCTGCATTTCCGATGGAGGCGGAAATGTTGTAGGCCCGTGTACTCAGATTTGGGTGTACGTTAAAGAACCCCAGGTGGTCTAAATTTCCGGAGCCCTCCACTACGGCGTCTCTCATAATCATATAGTGGTTTTGGGACGTTAAAGCCCACATATCAAATCCATCGATAGTAACGAAGATTTGTTTCACGCGGACGCCGAGTCTCTAGCCCGGCTCTTCAGCGACAGCGAAATTCTAAAGAAACGCAGAGCTTGATTTTCCCGCAACTACCGACAATTGTGTGGTTTTGTACCAGGGTCTCGCACTGTCTCGCTCCATCACGTCTGTCAGCCTGATCGGCTGGACGATAGTCGGGGCCAACAACATGGTGCCGCTTTTCAAGACTTGCTCCGCGTCAACTCGATCATCACGGAAAACACTCTTGCGCAAGGTGGTTAGGGTGAAATCAACATTATCCTCAAGCAGCTCGCGATAGGCTTGAGAGAAAACGGCAGCCTGTCTGAACTTCGAATTTTGCGCGCCCCTGACTTTGACGTGATGTGGGACCCAGCCGTCATGCAGATGCTCGGAGTAAATCGAATGGCGGCGTCGCTTGCAGCGAGGTTGCTTTCATGGGTAGGCTTAGCACATGGGCTGTACATTCACATGAACGAGAAATATTGTGTGAATCAATGATTTCAATTTTACAGTCTCACTTGCCAATAGGCAGCGATGTCACCAATGAGAAACTCTCGGAAGTGCTGGTTAGGATAAGAAGCGAGAACTGCAAGTTCCAGAATCCGGATAAGCAATGCAGATACGCTTCTCCAGCGTATCATGGTAATAAAATTAAACTGATAAATGCTCTTTTTTGCAAGATTGGGAAATAGTCAAGCTTTTCGGACGCTTCCTCGAAACAGTAATTGTCGAAAAAGGGCTGCATTTTCTGCCTTACATAAATAACCTTTTCTTTTAACGTTTACCCAATAGTTATATACATCGTCCAACAAAGCTTGTTGTTCTCGTTTCCTCTGTTATAAGCTAAACTTTTACACATCCTGAATGGCCAATGGTTCACTGGTTTTATTTCTATTATGCACTGTCTTACTGTATGAAAATGAACGTATAGTCTGTGGTGCTGTTATGCCAAAAAATATTTCAAAGTGCAATGACATCTTCATCTCTGCGCTGCTGAATCTTCATGTGGGAAATATTTTACGGTGTTTTATGTGGAGTTTTAGCCCATAAACGACGTTTCGTTTTAACTCACCACATTTCTTCATTAGGTTGGCGACGTCATGCAGGTGAAACATGACATCTGATGATTATAAGTGGTTATCATTAAAAGCAGAAACACACTAGAAGTAGTATGTAATTGCGCGTGCTTTTCGTACTTTCTCCGCTGTGCTGGCTAGGTAGAAGTCTCTTACAGGTGTACAATTACTATGAAAGTTTATGCTACGTGCCATGAAAGAACACTCCGATGTAGAAAAACCCCATGATAGTCATTGCAAATATAATATAAAGATCACCTAAGGTAAGGTTTATCATCACAGGTACAGCCTAAGTCAGGTGCCGGATAAAGAATGGCACATAGGTGGCGACCTCGTGCGTACTGACTAAAATCCTGTCTATAGAGAGCCCAGCAATAAAAAATACCCATGACATCCGCGCGGCACGGATGCCACTCATATAGCTGGTTAGAGCATAAGTGAATGCAGGAACAGCGCAACCCAGAAGTAGTTACTTCGTAACTGCGGAAGCGAAAAAAACAAGGAAATATGTAAGTTGCCCATCGGTTGCGTTGTTGCAAAAAAAGATTGCGTGTCTCGACCTTTTTTAAGTTACATATGTATTTGTTTTCAGCCCATTCAACAAGAGACAAGAGTTTTGCTGACAATGTATCGCAGTGGTTGTTCCTGCACCCTTCTACGCATGCCCAATATTCTCATTTTTCGCCTATATATGTAAACCACTCCGAAAATAAATCTTTGTTGAAAGTCAGCGCTCTTTTCTGTCCTTGTTTTTTTCGCTTCCTTAGTTACGAAATAACTACTTGTAGGTTGCGCTGTTTTTGCATTCAGTTATGTCCTACCAACTTGCCCAAGCTTCCACTCTTGGTAAGAGCAGGCGCAGATGAAAAAAAAAAAAAGAAAAAAAGGGGGTGCGCCGCCGTTTCCGTCGCGCCAGCCTGTCGCCAGGAGCTAGCCTCAACTACGCAGAACCGTTCAGCCACAAGCGTGAGCGCGGAAAAAAAAAGAAAAAGGAACGTTTCCCCCCCTTCCCACCTTGCCGTCGCCACGCCAGCTGGGCGCCCAGCGCCGCAGTGACGTTCATCGTCGCCTGCATGCCGTGGCATTTGTGCGTCGCTGTTTCGTCCCGCTGTCTTGGGATGGCCGTTTTTCCACAAGATGGTCTGAGACGGAAGCATTTTCCAGTGCTATATGGCACACTTTATTCAAGATATCATACATCTCTCTGCATTTGGGCATACACTGGGATGTGCAGTCCCATTGTTACTCTTTTGACTTTCATAAAAGAGTACAAACTACTTTACTTTCTGTTCATTAGTTGTCGAGGTATGACACTGTGTGATGCACTAAATAAAAGAGTACCAGTGCATGCGTGACAGCTTTCTGAAACACTGGCCTATGTATGTTGATGCTCATGTTCTACTAAGCAAGTTGAACTGATGATTTTAGGAAAGCATGAAAGAAAAAACAAACCGCAGGCCGTGAGACAGAAAAAGATCAAAATTGAAAATATATTGGTCGATGTTTGATTAGTGGTTGCGTAATTTGATGATGAACATCAAGTACGGAAGTCAGAAATGAGGTGCAGATATCAGCAAGAGAGGCCCGCCGCGGTGTCTAATAGCTAAGGTACTCGGCTGCTGACCCGCAGGTCACGG
Organism: Rhipicephalus annulatus; assembly: GCA_013436015.1. Lineage (NCBI taxonomy): Eukaryota > Metazoa > Arthropoda > Arachnida > Ixodida > Ixodidae > Rhipicephalus > Rhipicephalus annulatus. The sequence continues at coordinate 38,411 of WOVY01002027.1, forward strand.
GTTCGAATCCCGGCTGCGGCGGCTGCATTTCCGATGGAGGCGGAAATGTTGTAGGCTCGTGTGCTCAGATATGGATGCACGTTAAAGAACCCCAGGTGGTCGAAATTTCCGGAGCCCTCCACTGCGGCGTCTCTTATAATCATATGGTGGTGTTTCACGTTAAACCCCACATATCGATCAATCAAGTGAAGTCAACGGGATAGCGTATGTCACCGACAATTGCTCACTTTTTTTTAATATGAAGTACAGTTCTCATATTCCAGTTTGAGTTTGTAAGAGTGAACCACGACCAAGACCGCCAGTGTACTGCTGTGGAGATAATGTACCAGCTGTAAAAATCCCTATTTTCTAAAGAGCAACTGCTAGCAGTAAGAATAAATATTCAGAGGTTCGTTCTGCACCACTTCTTGACCCCAACTGCATGCCGACGTTCGCGAAAGAGATGTGCAGAGGCATTAATTATTTGGAGGGAGACCGACCTGTCCGTCGCTAATTTTCGTACGTACGTCATATTGGACTTTGGCGCGCGTTTTCGCGCTCACGTTTACAGTGGTGTGGTACTGAATAAAGGTAAGAGTAGCCATTCCCCATAAACAAGATCAGTTAAAGACTGACAATGAGTAAAAACACTCCATATAGCGAAATAATGCGCATAAATTCTAATTGCAGAAATAAGTAATCGCTGAAATGCAAAAAAAGGTGCTGCTGCCTTAGCGTGCAGCTTGTGGCAGTTCGCGCATACGAAATGCAAATTTTAGAGTAGGCACGCTAAAATACCCATGCAACGTTTACGTGCGAAAGCGCATTGTCTTCAAACAGCCGAGAATAGGTTGCTGCCATTGACACTCGTGTACTTCCCGACACAAATCAGCCAAATTTCTCGCAGCACACGCACGTGCGAGAAACAAACCCAGGTTTCGACAGCCGAACACAGCCCCGTCCACGAATTTCGGTAAGCGTAACACCCGCAGTTCACGGGGAAGCACTAAACGATGCACTAACACACGTTAATCGTTTCTGCGGAACGGCGCACCACGAACCGAAAGCGGAGCCCAAGGCACTCACTGTGGTTGGCTCGAGTTCATGAAGCCCTGCAATCTATTCGCTGATCAAATGCATGCACACGCCACAAAAACAGTTCGAGGTTCCAAAGACGGTTTGCAATTTTGCAAAAACCCACTTGGTAGATATATACCGCACGAAAAGACTCGCCTGGTGCTGTGGTGCAATGGGGTAAGACATCTGCTTCAAGTGCATGCGGTCCCGAGTTCGATTCCAGGGCTCTGCTCTGCATGTTAATCTCGCAAACATAGGAAGTTGTGATGCTAATGGTCATCGAATTATCTGTAGTCGTAATATCTGCCGCCTTCTCGGTGAAGAAGCGCTCTGAAAAACGTAGAATAATACTTTTTTTCCGCCACCGCATCAAGGCCAGGCCGCCTACGGAAAGTCATGCCTAACCGCACGCCATATCTTGCGAGGAAAAATTTGACCTAAAATCCCGGCTATTCTGAAGGCCACTTCAAATCGGGCCGGTTTCTCTGAAACACGGATATGGAGCTGCCTAGAAGCGGTGATAATTTGACCTGATTTCCTGCCTGCGGGCGTGTAGTCTAGCCAGGATTTGACTTGCGTACTGTGGATATTGCATTGTGTATTGTGGGATATGCATGATTTTACAGCGTTAACAAGTGAAATGGATGAAGTGATACTCGACAGGTGGCTGTGCTGTTCATTTGAAGTTTGTGTAATCAAATGTCCGGTCACTATGCTCCCGAAGATTGTGAGAGCATGCATCAGCGCATACGTAGGTTCGTTGACCTTCCTTTACCCCCTCTGTACTGCATGTGTGCACGCATCTTCTGTTTAATAAATTGAAAAGTGGCGCTTGTCTATTTCAGCATTTGTCATTCGCACTCGTCAACTTCCCAAGAGCTGTGTCTGACCTCATGAAAGAACCATGTACAGGGTGTTTCAGATAAAAAGCGCCACGCAATAAAAAAATAAAATTGAGCGCTACGCATCTCCAACTAGCGCAGTATTGTTTTTGACTGTGTGTTGCGTGTCAGAATATTTTCTTGATCCATCAAGCATTGTAATTACCCAAAACTGCCTAACAACCTTTAAAAATACTGACTCTAGAGAAAACTTTTCTATACAAAACTGGTAGACCTTATCCAGAATTAAAAAAAAAATATTTTCGGTAAGATATCAACGCTGGTTATTTTTTTCCAGCGTTTAAAGTGCGCGAAATTAAAAAAAAAATACCACATGATTGCCGCCTAACGCGCGGCACTTTTAGTGCCTGAACAGATCAGCCGCAGGCTTCTCATGCACTACACAGGTTATCGGTGACTACGATAGACGTTAGGCGATTGTTGAATAATCTTGTAAAAAAAGAAAAAAAGAAGAAGAAACTTCGACGAAAAAGAGGCCACCGTGAACGTGCTATGCGATACGAGACCGGAGGCATCATTCGGTGCAGCGGAGGCTTTTTTTTTCTTATCGGACCTATGATAAACATGAGGGTCGGGGACAGAGGCATGCTACCCAGAGCCATGCCGTGTCTCGAAACTGCTTTGGAAAAAGACCTTATACAGTCGTGATGTTGGTGAAACTTCAATTGTGGTTGCAGTGCTGGCTATCTAATTTTATTAACGTAAGATGTGCACTCATATTAAAACTGCGTCGCGTCGGGTTGACGTCAATTGCCTACTTAGCATCCTTTACTGATGTGTGTGTACGTATAGCAATATCCCGGGATACCATCCTTGCTAGCACAAGCGCTATATAAGGTTACCGCTTCGCCCCACTGCGGTGGTCTAGTGGCTAAGGTACTCGGCTGCTGACCCGCAGGTCGCGGGTTCAAATGCCGGCTGCGGCGGCTGCATATCCGATGGAGGCGGAAATGTTGTAGGCCCGTGTACTCAGATTTGGGTGCACGTTGAAGAACCCCAAGTGGTCGAAATTTCCGGAGCCCTCTACTACGGCGCCTCTCAAATCATATGGTGGTTTTGGGACGTTAAACCCCACATATCAATCAAGGTTACCGCTTCTGATCTTAGAAATATATCCCCGTTCTTGTCATATATCCCCGTTACGCAACCACACTGAAAAAGCCATGCATTCAAAAGAAAAAGAAAAAAAGTGCTCAAGGCCACGAGGTGCGCGTGAAGTTGTTCTGTGGTTTTTCCACCCCTTCCTGCTTAGCTTCCAGTGCTTTCGTCTGGACGAGAGAAGAGAGAATGCAATTGCAGCATGCGACAAACCTTTGTTACTCCACTCGCACTTGGCGGATTCCTAAAGTTTTTGCGCCGTTGAATTCGTGAGGTAATAAGCTCTTCCAGTGAATTCATTTCATGGTTACTTGAAAGAGTGTTTGAGGGCCCCTTTAACACACATGCGACTGTTCAACATATGTCTGTGCATACAAACCTACATGTGTGGATCCTCATTTCGCAACGTGTGATTGTATAAAAAGATGCACCACAGTCAGCTTCCTTCTGCTTTGCATAAGATCGATTTCCACGGTACATGGGATCTGCCAAACTTTAACGCGAAAGTGTTTTATGCCGGCGTCCACCACAGCCCCGCTGACGTATTTCGGTCACGGCTATAGCGCTGTAAAATTTATACTAACAGATTGCAGAAAAAAGGACGAGAAGGAAAGCTTCTGGAGGTTCAAATAATCACATTTGCGCATAGGACTCCATGAAAAATCACCCGAACCGGCCCAACGGAAACGCAGGATTCACACGAACGCACTGCACGAAACAAAGAAAACGAAGCCGTTGCCAGGCAGCCAGGTGTCACCGCCAGACTATACATATAAACCGTGATGACAACACTAAAATTGTCGACATTCTTGCTGCTCGCTCATCGTCATTTAGCGCCTAAGATGTGGCCTAACAACTCACTGAACATGTCAAAAGACTGTTGATGTCTCATGGCCCTGGAACACACCACTGTGCGTTTGGACTTGCGCTCAAAATAGAGTACCTTCTACGTAACAAACTTTAATAATGCTTCGATAAGAAAAGCTAGTGCATACCAAGCAATCGAATGCACGCACCATTTCGAGTTTGAAATTTGGTGTCACCGCTCCTTTACTCTCATTTGTTTCCACCGAATTCTGTGTCTTTCGCTCGCGCATTTGCCTTCTATTGGAATCCAGTTTGTTACCCTACTGAACTGTGGTTACCCTGCCTACGCACTACAGGCCTGCCCCATGTCTATTTCATGTTCTTGATTCAAACTATTATATCCTTAAGCCCCGTTTGTTCTCTGACCCACGGTACTCTCTTCCTGTCTCTCAAAATTTAACTGAGAAAGGACATAGAATAGCCTTTCAATGGCTGCTAAGTCATTATGGAATAATTGGTAATAATTGGGCCCATAGAGCTGCCTGTTTTACCCATAGTGAAATCAACCGATTATCGATTTCGCTCTCCAGAACTTACTCTGCGCGGAAACTCTGCATGCTTGCGCGAGAACGCACCTCGTCGCAACGGAATGAGTTCTTTTCACACACGCGCGAATATATACACTAGAACCAGCTCTCAGTCTTTGAATTACTCCAGGACATCACCGAGGAGAGGCTACTATGATGTGCAGGAATGGTTGGGTGTAGAATTCACCAATGCGTACGCGTTCCGCATAGGAATGGCCGACACTGCAGCCTGTGACTCTTGCGGCTGCGGCGAAACGAGTCGGCATGTTTTGTGCAAATACCCGGAGTATTTCTCTCAGAGACAGTCGCTCTGCCATGCACTCGAACAACTGAACACCCAGACACTTTCGAAAAAAATAATACTGCGCTATCGACATGACTTTATGTCGCAGAAGAAGGCTGTGAAGGCGCTCCTGCGTTTTCTGTGTTCGACCAATCTCTCCAAACAATTAAGATTGGAACGCCCTGTATGTGTGTGCGTGTGTATTTTTTCCGCATTTATTTTATCTCTCTCTATTTCTATCCTCTTTGCGACCCTCATGTCACCATTCCTATACAGGGTAGCAAACCAGTTCTTATAGATTAACCTCACTATCTCATGCTTTTGTTTATTTTTCACTCTCTCTCTCTCTCTCCTGCCTCTTAATGTTATACTCATCATTTTCCATGCCATCAATCGCTGCGTCATCGTAAATTTAGGCTGAACCCTTTTGGTAAGCCTCCAGGTGTATGCTTCGTAGGTAAGGGCCGATAAGATGCAGCAGTCATACACCTCTATCGTAAAAGATATTGCTAGACTGCCATTCATAATTTGAGAATGCTTGGTGAATGTAATCTGCCCCATCCTTATTCTTCTAGTTCTTTCACTTTCATGATATGGCTCTGTGTTTATACCTGTCCTAAGTCGGCATATTCCTTCCCAACCTCCTTTGTTTCGCCACCTATAGCAAAGCGCTGTTCTCTGCCGAGAGTGTTGCACATTACTTGAGTGTTATGCATATTATTATTCAGATCTAATATTCTGCTTTTCATGTCTTGTTCAGTAATCTTGAGCTGTAATTATTCCCCCGAGTTGCTCATCAGTGCAATATCGTCATCATATCGCAGGTTACCAAGATATTCTCCAACAACTCCTACCTCTAAAGCTTCCCAATCTAAGGCCCTGAAAACTTCCCGTAAACACGCATTGGAAAAATTGTGTCTCCCTGCCTTACACCCTTCTTTATTAGGATTCTGTCGCTTTCTCTATGGAAGACTATGGTGGCTCTGAATGCACTGTAGATTTCTTCGTATATTTATCATCGATGTTTTGATTGCACAGTGCAAGCATTACTGATAATATTTCGACCGAATCAAGTGCCTTCTCAAAATCTATGAAAGCTGTGTGTAGGGTTTGACTGTATCTCGCTCATTTCTCTGCCACCCCATCAATAGTATGAATACGGTCTATTGTTTAGTAGCCCGTATGAAATCCTGCTTCGTCCTTTGGTTAATGGAATTCTAATGTCGTCTTAATATTATTAGCTTTTATTTTTGTGAATAGCTTCTACAACAGACAGTAAGCTGATCATTTAGTAATTTTTGAAGTTCTTGACGTCCCCTTTCTTGTTGATTTTATAGTATATACTAGATATATTTACTTACGTATAGAGCAAGCATATGTTAACATCAGCAGCCCGGCCGCGGTGGTCTAGTGGCTAAGGTACTCGGCTGCTGATCCGCAGGTCGCGGGATCGAATCCCGGCTGCGGCAGCTGCATTTCCAATGGAGGCGGAAATGTTGTAGGCCCGTGTGCGCAGATTTGGGTGCACGTTAAAACCCCCAGGTGATAGAAATTTCCGGAGCCCTCCATTACGGCGTCTCTCATAATCATATGGTGGTTTTGGGACGTTAAACCCTACATATCGATCGATCAGGTTGTTAACAAATATTTTGGCATGGCCATCACAGGGACTGTGGTTTGGTTACGTCACAACTAACCGCGGGTGAGCACAACAACAGGCATGTGACAAGAGGCCCAGTGTTATTGCATCTGGTCGTTTGTTTTTACCTGGCAGACAGACTCCAGTCCAAAGATGGCTGCCCCCTTGCAAGCGATGAAAATTCTGGCCTGTATCGTTTTTATGATCTCCAAATAAGACATTCATGCACACTGAGCTTTCTTTGATTAGTGCACAATCGATGTAGTTACTTCAGTAATCTAACAGAGATAACAGCACAGCGTAATACACGAAGAAGAAATGTTATGTCACCGGCTCATACCACACTGCACTTTAATCGTTATCTGCGTCGCAAGGCCAAAATGCAATACCAAAACGCGGTGAATTTTCGTATTTAAAGGTACTTCTATTTTCGCTGATTGCGGTCTCTTGTTAAAACATACGGCGAGGATGGCCGATGCCATATCAACTGACGACACAATCTAAAGCACAATCAGCAACACATGACACTGCATTGAGCATGCGCAGTGCTGGTATACGGCTCCTTACGTCTGATGAAGCGTGTCACAAGAAAACCGCTTTACTTCAAGGAGGAAACCAAACTGAACAAGGGCGAAACTGCTGCGGGCTCCCGCGGGAAGTGTGCCTCGCCGCTACCATTGTTACTTTATTCGAGCGTGTTTTTGCTACAGCGAAGTTTCTGTTTGGTCAAGATCTTTCACGGCGTTGCCTTCACAGGAAAAAAAAATACCCTCGATGATGAAAGCTACATGTTAATACCTTCTTCGGTATCACACGAACGACATAAGTCCGATTCATCAATTCATTAAACAACAAATACAAAGGAACAACCACAAGCCACATGATTGATGATAAGGTGCTTCTGCTGACAAAGCGAAGCCCGCACCGCTTTTACCGCAAACATTTCCCAATAAAGATTACACTCATATATATGTTATCCCAGTCTGCAAATATGTACATACAGGTAGTGCATATGCGTTCCCAACTGCACCTTGAGCAATTTTGCCCATTTTTCTTCTATCGGGAGCTAAAGAAACTTCTTCTTAGAAGACTTGTGTTTTAAATAATCAGATAACCATCCTATGTCTATTGTGCATCCTGTTTCTGTGGAGAGTGGAGAGATTAAGAGATAACCATGGTCTTTTCTTCCCATAAAGCAAAGGATCATTGCTTCGCAACATCCTACTGAGACTTTGATAATAAATAATGTGAGAGCGTAGCTTCAGAAGCCGCGCGCTCGAGTGTGGCAAGTAACCATGGCAGCGACGAGTGTTGTCGATCGGCAGCCGGAGCGTGGCATGGCGCCGACGGAATACCGCTGCCCGATCTGTCAGGAAGCCAGCAAGAGCTTCCGGTCGCTGCTGCACCACGTGCAGTGGTGGCACGGCTTCTGCCGGGATGGCCCGGCGACTCAGCAACCACGGGGTGAAGAAGAGGTTAGCCAGATTTTCTTTTTCTCTCTTTCAGCATTGCATTTTTGAGAAACTCCTTTTGCGAGTTCCCTTGCCTCTTTCGCGAAAGCTCAACAAATGAGCCCCTTCATCGCGACGACTGCATTCCCCGGGAAAGCCTATCTGCACGTGAACAACTACAGGTGACGTTATTGAGTAACGTAATAAGTAAGCAGCTGTAAGTGGCTGACCCCACAGAAAATTTCTGTTGCAGAAATCGTGAGCCCAGCCAGAAAATAGTGAAGCTTTCAGCTATCACGGGTATGCATGGAGACGGAAGAAGTAAAGAAGCAAAAAATCTCAAAATTTGAATTAAATTAAAATGAGAAGAAAAACATCAGATGAAATAATAGAAATTAAAAAGAAAAGGAGACAATTTAAATGAACGAGAAATTCTGTACAGGTGCTTTCGCAGAACACCACGATTTGCATGCGAGTTTGCGTAAATTTTGTCTATTGTCTTATAAAACGTAAGACTTTTCTCAACGCATGATGGTGTGAGGCATGAGAGAGGACTAGGGCTATTTACATCCCTGTTTCCCTGTTAATTTACTCACTCAATACCCAGTCACGGTTCGCTTGTACTCTGTGCAGCCACAGCGTCATCACGCTGATCTTCTCCCCGCCGTTTCTAAGACCATGACAACAAGTTTTAATTTTAGGCTTTACAAATCGTCACCCACTCTGCAAATTTGTAGAAACATTATTTGCCATGAACGTGACACAAGAAAATCTGCTGCCCAAAAGGCAAATAAAAATGCATTGAAAGCGCGATTTCAAGATTAAAACTTAAACACGTACAGCGCATAATAGGTCGTTTGAAAAAGTAATTTCTCCGCTGCATTGCTGCAGCTATGTTCTATACTAATTAAAAACGACTGAGCTTTCGCATAGTTTTCATAGTTTTAATCTAATCAATCCTCACCAAGACAACGAAGATGCACAACCCCTTGGGGGAGTTGCCAAGTATTTATGATTAGGGAAGCAATTTCTCTCGCAACTATTTTTCAAGTATACACCTCTGTGTAATGTTCACTTGACTTGCACAAAAATGCAGTCGTTTCGTAGAATTGTGTCAGATTACTCTCAGAAAAAGTGCAATAATGCTCCTACAACTATATCTTCGTTGATATAAATACTCGATCACTTCACAATAGCTTTATGATTGAGTTTATTAAGTCCGTAGGCAATAACTTGCTATAGATGTTTCAGTGCCCGACGAAAACAAAATTCACGAGAAAGATACACGCAAGGAAATGACTGATTGTTTATTTGCACCCTGTATCCAAACCGTACATGGATACCGTACATCCAAACCGTACAAACCATACACTAGTTTTACACCAGTAAATACGATAAGAAAGTTTATAGACTGGCGTAATAGAGCTTACTTCAAGTAATTAGACCGGCATGACTGTGTCGCAAATGTTAAAAAAAAATGCCGACAAAATGTGAATCACCGAAGCGGTGTGTACAATCTCTTCACTGCACTAATGCCCTTTATGCATACAATCTCTTCACTGCACTAATACTCTTTATGCAGCGAAGACACAGTTTTGAGCGAGAGCTACCAACGGAGATTGTACACCCCTCGCTCTGATCATTTTGCATTTCAGAGCATTCCCAACTATGACTTGGTGAGAAAACGAGACACCTACCTTCGCGAACAGGGCAAGCTGCGTGCCAAGGTGGACAAATTCTTTCACTGCGCCGAATTAGGAATGAAGTTAAACCACCGCACTGAAAAGCCCCGCTTTCGCTGCAGAGAGGGTCCACCTCCAGCAGTCGTTTACGAAGAATTCTGGCCCCACACAACTTCCGAAGAAGCGCCTGATCCGGGCTATACTGCAGTGAATCCTCGCGATGCTGGCAGTCAGAACAAATCCGGAGTCACCGAGCGAGCTACCGAGGCCTCCACTTATGAGAGCTCAGAGCCATTCGCAACAACAGAAGCCGCCAAGAACGCAGTTGATTATGTGAACCATCGTGTTCAGGTAAAGGCTGCCACTCATGCTACTCAGACTAATCCACGTCCGACACGACATGCCGAAAAGCATCGGGTCACGTTTGCACCCGATGACTCCGCAATGGTGCAGCCAAAGCCACCTCGTAGACCTCCACGATGCACACGCCGCGTGGGTAAGAAACGTATGTGTGTGGTGCGATGACGCTTCTTGAAAAATTGCCTCACGACTTATCCGAAGAGTGAGATGTGATTCGCCAATACCGAGTTTATTTGTAGCTTATTTATTATGTATCACTAAACAAATGCCAAGCAGCTGTTTCTCGAAGGACGGGATTGGAAACTTCTCACGGTTAGAAAACAACCGTAACATTATTTTACAAGTTCATTACTCTAACAAGTACATCTATAATATATGAACACACTTATTATATGTCTGAGCAGAATCTCAATCGTTGTGTAATATCCTTCCCTGTATCACTCAATAGCATTTGTTTTTATAGGGTATCCCTTGGTAACCCTTATGTTCGCAGAGACAAGTCAGGGTAGATGGCCCCAATGCTTTCTTCTCAGTCGCGTGCTAGTTCACACATTATCGCGAAGTCGCCGAGATTACTCTTGCAGGAGTAAAGGATTAGCTAGACGAGGGAATACCTAGCTAAACTGGCCACAGTTTACGATTAAGCTGCAGCACTTACATGTGTGAACATGTAAGCACTGCAGCTTGCGTGTTCACGCGTGTAAGCTGCACGCCGTGTTTGTCGTTCTGCACTGTGCCCTTCTAGGTGGCAGTTGTCAGCTGATCGCTCCCTATTTTCTCTGTGTTTTTGTGATTTCTACGCATAAAAGCAAAAAAAATAGCCAATCAGTGAATCGATCATTCATTTCAGATGCTCAGGAACGACTATTAGGGCTTTGTGCACGCACACAAAAATATAAAACAAAGAAATAACGATGCAATACTGTCTACAGAAGAAATCTACAAAAAGTGCGTACATGCACAGACAAATTATTATTATTAATATTATTATTATTATTATTATTTGAGTTTTGGAAGTATGTACGCACACGGTCTTGCAAAAGTGGGGAGTCCTTCAGGCTGCTGGACTCGGACAATGTCGAAGTGAATGCTGTCGCTGACTGTTCTCCCAGCATTTTTCATTGTATTATAAGACCTCAGACTCTAGGACACAGATAGTACAACAGCCCAAGGCAGTTAGCACATCTAATGGCCTATCGCAGGATGAAAAGCTCATCTGCACATGCATTAAGCGCTTAAAACCGTCCGTACTGTATGGCCCAGATGTCATCTTTTCCGCCATACGAAAGGCTTATGGTCGCCTATTTGCCCCAGTACTGACTACAATATTTAAGAACTGTCTGAACGCTTTCAACTTTCCCAACATGTGAAGAACTGCGCGTGTTTTTTCCAGTATTTAAGTCGGGCGACAAAACTGATGTTTCTAATTATTCCCCAATTTCTCTACTGCGTTCCACATCGAAGATCTTTGAGCTGCCTTTTCACAACATATTTTATGTTAGCATGAATTATTCAATGAATCCTAATCAGCAAGGGTTTTTCCCTGGACGCTCAACTAACACAAAAATTGCTAATTTCATGACGCAAATCTCTTCTCCTGTTTCTTAGAGAGGGCAGCATGATGTAGTCTACTGTGACCGGAGCAAAGCTCTTGACGTAGTCAGCCACTCATTATTTTTGTTTAAACTTGGAAACTTTGATGTTGACTCGTCTGTTGTGAATCTCCTGCACAGCTATCTGCATAATCGACCATGTTATGTGGCTGTAAATGGCCAAACGTCTTCCTTGTACAAAGTAACTAGTGGAGTCCCTCAAAGGCCAGTATTAGGCAACTCTTATTTTAATTTACGTTAACGACGTTCGAATTGCGATTCGTTATTCTTTTGCTCTGTTGTATGCTGATGTTATTCGAATATTGAAGGAAATTCATTCAGCTAACGACTCTCACTTGCTGCAGTCAGATTTGTGTTCTTTCTCCGAACGGTGTGATAACAATAACTTAACCAAATTCATGATTATATCTCGCAAATCATTCATCGTGCCATTCCCATACTCTTCAATACCATGTTCTTATGTAAGATATATGAATTCAGTGGTCTTGGTGTTCTGTCAGAGAGCATGCTATTTTTTTGCTCACACTGAACGAACTGCCATGCATGGCCTTCCTCTCGTCTGCGTTTCCAAATTCTCCTGAGAATTCAGTTCTCCTACAGCATTGCGCAAATTGTACACCACAATACATCTTCCTCAACTTGTGTATGCATCTGTGGTCTAGATTGACATCGCTGAATCTGGCAGTAACGCATTTGAGCGAGTAGAGAGAAATGTCATAGGAATATACAACCATCGGTTCACTAGAAATTCCTCAGTATTTCGTCCTAACACTGCCAGATTGTTATCATTACCTTCCCTTCACTACCGACGAAGTAGCTCTTTACATTAATTTTTTTACTAACTGGTTCACCATATGATATCCTGCCCTTTGCTTCTCCATTGTGTAAATTTTCGGATTCCGCGTAAGTTAACCAGAGAGAATCCATATTTTGTACCTGCCAACTTTTTTCAACACTCTACCGCTCATATAGAATAAAAAGCCCTTATAATGTTAACTTTTATGATTTTCATGTTTTTTACAGTCCTCTGTCATTTTTTTAACTCATCTCTACACTGTCTTGACATAGTTTTTCACAATGCACAGATCCTTCCCTTTTCCGTCTTTAAGGAAGCCTGCCGCATAGTTGTTTAGAATCCTCTTTATTTTTCACTAGTATTCCATGATTCTATTGTCTTTTTATGCTTCTCATTTTGCGCTGATTTGTTTTTGTCTATGCGTGTTGACTCTTGTTTATTTTATTTCTTTTTTCGTATATTGTGAGCATTGTATAGTTTATTTGTGTTGTTTTATTTTTGATCGCACCTGCACTAATACCAAATGGTTGTTCTAGGGCACGTTAAATAATAGGTTGACTGATTGACTTATTTATTGGTTGATTGATTGATTGTGCAGGCCACAAAGCCTCAAATAATATTTTTCAGCTTTGATGTTTAGATGCTTACAGCCTAAACTATTTTATCTGCATTATTCTTTAACGCAGAAAAGTTTTTGGAATCGATAATTAAATATCTGTCTATCGAGGATTTGCTGGTTTGCCGTCAAGTGTGTCGGGCCTGGAAACGCATCATTGAGAGACCTCAGCACTGGCTTCACATTGATCTCAAGCACACGACCATATCCGCACAGGTAAACGCATGTACCAGGTCATCTCTACAAGTTTTCATTATAGGCACTGATGCCAGTCTCCAGCCCCCATGGTCTTACAATTGTAACGATGTTCGGTTGGTGACCCGAAGGTTGCGGGTTCGATTCCAACAGGACGGTCGCATTTCAATTGAGGAGAAATCACCAGTGTACTAAAATTTAGGCATGCATTAAAGAATCCAAGGTAGTCGAAAGTTCCGAAGCCCTGCCTTCCCTACGGCGTATCTCATATTCATATCGTGGTTATTACACAAAACTCCACAAATTATAAATATTATTGCTGCTAGTGTAAGCCAAGCACGGAAAGTGTTTTTTTCTTTACCTGCAGCCACCAATATCGTGCCATCAGATAAAAAAAGTGCCGATTCCACACACTGTGTGGATCGGTGTACACGACGCTTTCATAAGCTAGCAATTTAAAATGCAGCATTATGTCAAGAAACCCATTGCATGTTTCACTTGGTGTGTCTTCTCTCTTATCCGTGTCTTTATATTTTTTGCAGTCGTACTGAAGTTATGAGACCGAGTTCATCAGCCACCATAACGGACCCTAGCAAAACGAAGTTTTATTCATCGCAAGACATGCGCACGACTTTGTATAAATGCCTCACAGCGGCCATAGTATGATGAGAGGGGTGACATGCTATGTAATCTATACTTTGAAGTCACACAAAAAAGCAGCCAGTGTTGTTTCATGATGTCGTGAGCTGATGTCTATTTTTTTTTCTTTTGATATGATGAACGTTCCGCACTGATGGTTTCAGATTTTCAGCGAAATGGCAAGCTGGTGCTCAGCAGTTCAAAGCATATCGCTCGAAGGTATCTCTTTTTATCATTGTCGCAATGCGCTCTAAATCATTTTACACGCTTCGATTCAGTAATGACGTCGATACAAGAACTGCCACTTACACGCAGCTAACATTTTTCTTCCGCTTTTACAGCTCTTGAAGTGGCATTCGGGGATCTCAATCAAGAGCCAATGAATTCTAGGTGCGCATCGAGTTATTAGTACAGCAACAAACTCACTCACTCACTCACTCACTCACTCACTCACTCACTCACTCGCTCACTCACTGACTCACTCACTCATGTACAAATGTTTTCAGATATAGTTGTCAAAGTTGTGATGCAAACGTGCTCTATACCCACGCACATTTAGATCTTATTGTGTGGGGAAATGCTGCCTTCGGCCCCTAAAGAGGGAGGCAGGTTAATGTGGACTTTTCGTATTTGTAACGTATGTAGAGAGTTTTCTGATATCAATTTAAAATTTAACCACTGCCTTTACCTCTTTTAAAGTCGTATGTATGTCAGTGTTCACCTATATGAATGAGAATCAAACCTGCATGCAGAAGTGCATGTTGTAGATTAGAACTTCGTTGCTACAGTTTTCGCATGAACTCAAAAATGAAAGGAGTCGTCCAAAAATCTTATTCATAAAAGCGAGTACACGAAATTCTGAAGACGGTCACCTTCGGTAGCACACTCAATTGCAAATTTTTGAGTAGTATTTCAAATAGAAGGTATGGTGGTAGCGCGCTCTCTCTCTCTCTCTCTCTCTCTGCTTTTCCGTGCTGCTGAATCAGTTGGAATGCCGACGTGTACCTCATAGTAAACGGGTAGTTAGAGCGTTGGTTAAGCTATTAAGCTCCAATATTAAACTGCAAAATCCAAGTTCGTCAAGTACCGGTACAGCCTTGTTTCTGTAGTATTATCTGAATTCTGATAAGATAACGAGAGAAGGAATATAGGAATGGTGGGGAGGTCAACCATGCCATACGTCCAGTTTGCTACACTGCAGATGGGGAGGGAAATAACAGATTAAAAGGGAGAGAGAGAAAGAGAGGCCCATTGCACACCACACATACAGTGCTGAGTCTGACACGCAGTCGTTCAGTGATGTTGCCAGGTACAAACGTGATTGCATTAGCGGTCTGAAGATACGTTGCCCTTAATTCAGAATGTATAACGCAAAGTGATATCAGTCAGCTTGCACTTGAGTGTCTTCAAAGACTTAGCAGTTTCGTTACGCATTGGCAATCCTCGAACTACGGTTTCTGCAGGGTTCACCTTGAGCACGGCTTGGAGAACCTCCTGAGGGCTTGTTGTAAAACGCTTAAGGTGCTCACAATAATCGGCTGCGACAACGTGCTTACTGACAGGCAAGTTTTCTTTGTTTTCGTACCATGTTTTCACTTTGAAGCGCCAGGGGTGTCAGAGTGTAAGAAGTTGCTTGGAAAACGTGTTTGTCTCTGCACGCAGGATTCTTTGGCTGGCGAGTGCGTGCCCATTCCTGGAAGTTGTGGCCTACGTAACGGTTTCTCACGTGACCCTTCCAGAAGCGCTGTGGTCCCTGGGAGCAGGATGCAGGCGTGTCAAGACGCTCATTGTGCCACCTCTAGACCCACTGTGAGCATATTTCAAAGAATGATGGGCCATGTACTCCCCGACTACCACGTACTTCTTTGTCTGTAACAGTTGTCGGTCCGTGTGTTCGTGAAGCTTCACAGATCTCACGAGTCACAAAATGTGGCGTCCTGCGTTGACAATCCGAATGACACCAGTGTTATGTCACATAACGTTACCAATTACGTCATATATAGCATTGTCAACAATAACATTAGCGTGTGACGTCATCCTGACCTCAAAGCTCATCACGAGTCATCATCACTCGGATGAAGCACGGAGGTAGCACCACACCACGTGAGAAGCAGAAATATTCAGGGAGGACTTTCGAATGACAAGTTCCGTGTAATTTAACGAATAGCTTGTAGCAAGCGCTTTCTCCTGTGCTCTCCCTAACATCATCGTCATCATCATCATCAGCCTGACTACATCTACTGCAAGACAAAAGCCTCTCCCATGTTCCGCCAGTTGACTCGGTCCTGTGCTTGCTGCTGCCAATTTATACCCGCAAACTTCTTAATATCATCTGCCCACCTAACCTTCTGTCACCCCCTAAACCGCTTGCCTTCTCTGGGAATCCAGTTGGTTACCCTTAATGACCGGCGGTTATCCTGTCTGCGCGCTACAGGCCCGGCCCATGTCAATTTCCTCTTGATTTCAACTATGATATCCTTAACCCCCGTTTGTTCCCTAATCCACTCTGCCCTCTTCTTATATTTTAAGGTTACACCTACCCTTTTTCTTTCCATTGCTCGCTGCGTCGTCCTCAATTTAAGCTGAACCATCTTTGTAAGTCTCCAGGTTTCAGCTCCGTAGCTAAGTACCAGCAAGATACAGTTGTTAAATACCTTCGTCTTGAAGGATAGTGGAAATCTATCTGTCATAATTTGAGAGTGCTTGCCAAATATAATCTACAACAACCTCGGAAGAGAGCTGCGCTTCGAGATAGGTAATAGTCCACTTCAAGTTGTAAAAGACTGTGTCTACTTAGGGCACGTAATAACCGCGGAGCCAAACCAAGAGAATGAAGTAACTAGAAGAATAAGGATGAGGTGGAGCTCATTTGGCTCTCCCTATAGAGTTCCCTTTTTAACCCTGATGTTGCCCACCATATTCAAGCCAAGCTTGATCATAGTGGCTCTCACAGTTCCAATAGGTGCGCAGGCTAAAAGTCATTAGGTAAAGCACTTTAATAATGAATTAGAGCTAGCATACGTAATTTATCGCTATAAATCATACACATAATTTAGACTTCACGTGTTGAGTAGAATGCAGGGAAACGAGCAGAAAGGTATTATTGCGTGATTCTGTGGTTCCCCAACGGGGGTCCAAAAACCTATCATCAAAAAAATATTGGGGGAACCCTTAAGCTTCACCTTTATAAGAGATTTAGTGACCCCTAGTACGCTATTCAACCACTAAGTGCATACTTATTATTACGTTTTGTTACACACACACACACGCAAGGACACGCACGCACACACACACACACTCACTCACGCACTCACACACGCAAAGACACACACACGCACACACGCACACACACGCATGCAAGCACACACGCAGACACACACACAAACACACACACACACGCGCATGAACACACACACGCACGCACGCACACGAACACACACGCACCCTTACACACGCACACGCACACACGAACACACCACAAACGAACACACACAAACACACACGCGCGCGCGCAGACGCACGCATGCACGTACAAGCAACACATGACCACGCACACACTCACGCACACGCACGCACACACGCACACGCACGCACACGCACGCACACGCACGCACACACCACAAGCGAACACACACACACAGGCACGCTTACACACGCACACACGCACGCACGCACACATACCCACGAACACACACGCACACACAAACACACACATGCGCACACACGCACACACACGCACACACGCACGCGCGCACACACACACACGCACACACACACGCACACACGCACGCACACGCGCGCACACACACACACACACACACACACGGGCACGCACAAACACACGGGCACGCACAAACACACGGGCACGCACAAACACACGCGCCCACGCGAATGGTGCATACAGGTTTTCGATCTAAACACGGAGGAAGGAAAGGCTTTCGTTCCTCTGTGATCTAAAGCAAGAATCGCATGGCCTCCAAGATACACGCCGCGCCGTCTATTTCTAAGGTAGTAAGGAGGCTCACAATGCCTCACAGATGGCAGCACTATATCTAGCGTTTTGTTTGCTTATTCAGTGCCTTTGGAAAGGCATGATATGTTTTCCGCTAGAATGAACGTAGTTGTTCATTTTTATAGCTGTTTGAAAGTTCCTGAGTGTTTTTAGCGGTGATGGCTGTACTATAACGGCCTTTTTCGAAGTAGATTTATGGCCTCCCAAATGCGCCAACAAATCACCGAATGGGCTCGTTTTCGTCGTGACACTGAAACAACAACAACAAAAAAAAAACACCGTGACTTTGTGGTAGCACCCTGCTTGCCACGCGAACGGCCCAGGTTCGATCCTCAGTAAAACCAAAACTTTTTAAAATTTTACTTGCCTCTTTCTCGATTTTTTTGCTCATGGACAATTTTGCACGCACAACCAATAGTGTTGACGCCGATAACGGAATTTCTGTGACACGAGCTCTTTAACGCTATCTCGTTAAAAAACAAAAAAAAAAACGTTTTTTGGAGGCAGACTTTGCCCCACGACAAAAGCCCCTTTTGAGTTTAAGTGCGGTTTTTTGCAGAACGTTACTGCAATGCGGCGGAGCAAACTTGTTTTCTTCCTTTGTAAGGTGGTTTTAAAACTTTCGTTGCAGTTTTAAAAAACATATGCACGCTAGCGTTCTTTTGCTAGGCCAAAAACAGGTTGATTTTGGCTGCTGCTGCATGCTGAGCAACTCATTTATAAGTGATTGAGGTGCAATTAGCGTAGCACTTTAGTTTGACCAATATTTACCAAGGAGAAATAAAAGACACCCATTTTACGCTGCACGTTCTGTTAATGTATGACCCCCCGCCCTTTAACTGCAAGGGGTCCCTCATCACATCCACAGGTCCACAGGGCTCCCCAAAACATCTATAGCTGACAAGCACTGCTGCATTTTTTTCCAGTCGCCACAATTATAAGAAGTATTACAACATATCCACGGAGTGAATGATGATTGGTAGGGCGAAGCGTTCGTCAGTCCGTCCGTGCTTTCGTCCGCCAATACGTTCTAGCTTCCGTCCGTCCATGCGTCCGTCTGTGCGTGCATTCGTGTGTTCGTCCATCCATGTGACCGTCGGTGCATCCGTCCTTCCATGCGTCCCTCCATGTGTCCATTCGTATGTCGGTGCATCTGTTCGTGCGGCTGCCCCTCTGTCTGGCTTTCCATCAAACCGGCCGTCCGTGCGTCCGCCCCTCTATCTGTGCATCTAACAGTCCATTCGTCTATCTGTATGTCCATCCGTCCATCCGTCTATCTAGCGAACACTCCAAGTACAGCCATCTCACAACTTTTCATCATGTTTTCATCATATAAAAGTACCGCCATCCAGCGGACTTTCAAAGGAACGCTCTTTTGGGTATGTTTTACCGGTGGCTACATACAGCATCGGAGGATAGACAGACCCACACCCTAAGGAGCTTCGCCCCTAAAAATGCAAATAGATGGAAGTACTTCCACTATCAGGAAAAATTAGGGTCAGACGAAGTGGGGCGCGTGGTTGCGTTCCTCAATCTTCACAAATAGATCAAATAGGCTTTGCGTTTGCTCGTGGGGTTTTCAACTTTGCATGTCTAACTTCAGGCTCAATGCGGGGTTTTAGGGATTATACAGCTACAGAGGGAAGTCCACATTAAAGGTCTGCCTAGACTGATTCCTTCCGTGGACTGCCTAGTCCTTTCGTGGACTGCCTATTTGACACAGCGTTGAATAAAATGTTCTCGTAGTTCTACACTATTTGAAAATCTCTCAGGCATAACGGCAGCTTCTGAAGTGAATGCCGCACTCCAAAGAGGCTCGCAAAAGTGGCGGTCCCGTTTGAAGGCAAACTACAACAACAGAGACCTCTTAGCTCACCGAAGTCAGTCTTTAGCTAACAAGTGGCTATGCCACGACTCGAAACTCTTAAAGGACGGGAATAGGACCCTAGCCATTGTTTCTCGGTGAAGCAATAGCGAGCATGCGTGGCTGGTGACCGAAATGTTGCGAGTTCGATCCCGGCCGTGGCAGTCGCATTTCGATGGAGGTGCAATGGTAGAGGCCGTGTAGTGTGCGATGTAAGTGTACGTTAAACACCAGATGGTCCTTATTTCCGGAGCCCTCCCCAACAATATGGTGGTTTTGGGGCGTAAAATTTCAGATATATTTATTATCACCTTCTTTCTTCCGCGTTGCGCATTCATCGTTCCTAACTATTTTTTTATTCCGTGCCTGGAACAGAATCTACACACACATGCTTAGCAGGGTAACACTTCTCTGGCTGCAGGCAACAACGATAATTATGCATGTTGCGATAGAATATAACAACGAAAGGCAACGAATAAAGGTGGTGACGGGAAACGACCAGTGAACTCCATGAAAGATCAGATTTCCACACCAGAACATGACTGAACGCCGACAATCCCACGTTCGAGCGGGAGCACCAAGCGGCGCATGCAGATACGTACCTTCGAGGACTGTGTTCGCGCACGCTTGCCGGTGTCGGGCTTCACGCCAACTATGCCACCACCACCAAAATCTGCAACTCATGAAATATTCATCTGGAGTATTGTTTACGAACAATCCTTAAGACCGCCGGAGTTTTCACTAAATGGAGGCTTATTGCTCCACGTAAACATATTCTAATGTATGGGGAAGCATTGTGAAAAGGGGTCGACTCATACTTTCAAGCATTTGTTGAACCAAGTTTTTGTATGTTTTGTGATTTTTTCCGCATTCATTTAACTTCGCCTGATTGCTGACCAAAGTAGATCTCTCTCTCTCTCTCTCTCTCTCTTTAATTTTATCTTTGCTGCGGTTGCAGGCATTCAATGGTAGTGCTCTGAACATATATGCGTCATCCGAACAAGAAAAACGAAAGAAAGAAAACCTCAGAACACCTTTTATTGATTGAAAAAGTAACTCAATGCAAAGGCACGTTGCCGGGCTAGTTGGTTGGGATTCATCATTTTCACTGGTATAGCGTACCACGACAAGGACACACACAAAGGAGAGATTCACACACACACAGCGCTAGCGCTGTGTGCGCTGTGTGTGTGTGAATCTCTCCTTTGTGTGTGTCCTTGTCGTGGTACGCTATACCAGTGAAAATGATGAACTCAATGCAAGGCTTTAATTAGCCACACCTTTTTCCTGCTTTACCTGAATATGATCTATAATGCTACCTCTCCTTTCCCAATAGGTAAACGGGATGCTTCACTTAAATCCTTCAGTACACTTCCTCCAACCATGAACCAAGATAGGTATAAAGGAAAAATTGAATAGTTGTTCTCAAAGTCAACTCAGAAGTGTTTTGTCAAAAACATGCGTACAATTTCCACACACTATTGTTCTTTTGACAATATATTTTTGAGCAGGCGCAAATAAAATTAAGACTAGTTGACTAACAGCTTTATTATTTTGCCACTTTAGTGCCCCTAAAATGTCTCCTGAACTCTCAAACTGCAATTTTGGAAGCTTTATCACAACCCGTTGTTCATCGCAAGTGTGCTTAGGCAAACACACTTTCAAGATTATAGAACGCTTTTGTGCGTAGTATTGCGTTAACTTAGCGATAACTCACTTACAGATATTAAACTTTCCGCATACGTTCTCCGCGAAACATGAGCCCAATTGTCTGTAAATCAGTAAGCTCAACTGATTTCTATTCATCTCCGGTAATGGGCAACATTGTAAGCGTTTTACTTTGCACAACACCTACAAGCAGGCAAAAAAAAAACAAATGTTAGCACTTTCCTATTAGCCTTTTAAAATTTTTTTGCATATCGCCTCTAAACATGCCTTCGAAACCCCTTAACTTCAGCTACGCAATTTATTTATTGCCAGGACAAGGTGAACACTTGTATAATATTTTCGGAGGCTTCTTACATCCTTCAAAGCTTCTCTGTTAAACGTTGCGTATCTATGATTTCATATTGTCAAAAAGATCCTGTGAAAAATTCGGCAAAAAACCACATACCATGGGAATCGATGCTATTCGAAGCATTCGATGGGATGGGTACTATGGAGCAATTTTTTTGAGCGAAGTTCCAAAATGACGCTGATGATATTTGTCTCTACCCACATACATATGTTGAACAGTCACATATGTTTTAAATAACCAGTTATTTACGCCCCGCCACGGAGATCTAGGGCTAAGGCACTCGGTTGCTGACGCGCGCAGGTCGCGGTATCGGATCTGGGCTGCGGCGGCTGCATTTTTGATGCAGACAAAAATTCTGTAGGCTCGTATGCCCAGATTTGCGTGCACGTTAAAGAACCTCAAGTGGTCGCAATTTCTAGAGCTTTCCACTATGCGTCTCTCATATTCATATGTTGGTTCTGAGACATCAAAATCCACACATCAATCAATCAACCAGTGATTTACAGTTACGTAACAATGCAAACAGCAACATGGGTATTTCCAACATCAAAAGCAGCCAGCTAATACGTAGCGTTTGTGCTTGCGAGGATAAGCGGATAATGCCACGTAGACCAACTTCAGTTGACGGCACTTAAGTATGAGATTGATGCTAACCTGACAAATAGTAGTGCACCAAGTGTACGATGGTTGTGTCATATGCAATGTTGAGGAAATTAGCCAGCACAATACCACAACTGACATTTCCCCAAGATTACTCCTGCACAAATTCTTATTTCAAAGCAGTTTAGAGAGATGGCGTGGCTCTGTGGTGGAATATTTGTTTGCCACGCGGAATGTTTGGATTCGATTCCTGCTGAGACTGTGATAATCATTCTTTGCATTCGTCGGGTCACTGTTGCCGATGTCAGTTTTCTTTTGCCACTTCTTATTCGAATTACTAATGTATGTTTTCTCCGTTCCTTGGTAGACATAAACTGGCAATCACCTGTGACGCATGCCAGCATACCGATGCCCGTAGAATACTGGTGCCGCTCATGTCCGGAGCAAAATGTTTGACGAAGAACGCGACGGAATCGGAACGTTATTCTTGTAGAGACCAGCAAGACATATTCATCAAGCACTCTTACCCCTCCCGTAATAACTTTGGTCTGCCCCAAGTTTGGGAGGGGATCATGAGAGCACCGAGACTTAGGCGGCTGGATAGATAGAGAGATAGATAGATAGATAGATAGATAGATAGATAGATTGATTGATAGATAGATAAATAGATAGATAGATAGACAGACAGATAGGTAGATAGATAGATAGATAGAAAGAAACTCTCAATGTGCCTGCATCTCACAAATGAATGCTTCGCATTAAAAAACCAGTGTATTGCAACATAAATCTTTATGATGTTATGGGATTGTGATGTGAAATTCGTGGTCGGTGAAGTGGTGGTGGTAGTGGATAAAAGAGGAAGAAGGCGCCTAATTTTTGCCACCCGGTACAGAGCACGGTACAGTGCCTTCGATGAAGTCCTGGGGACAACCGTACTCAATTGGTCATCATGCTCTTTTCCGCGCACACTGTCACGTTGTTGTGTTGTGCTGATGCACCATGGGGGAGCGCGACGTGTGACGATTTCAGAACAATTATAAGCGCTTAGATGTAATCGTATGATTATGTGTTCCTCCGAAATGGGTAACCCTACCCCCTTATCCCGGAATCTTCCAGCCGTGTGTGCCGCCGTGCAGCGGAAAACAGCTTGAGCTATACAATGAAATCATGTTGATAGGTTTCCCGCGGGATATGTAAAATAAAACGTATATTGCACAGGCCTACAATGAAGCCATTTTCGCCACCTCCGTGAAACGCGGGACTCAGGCCTGGCCGACCACCCGACCTCGACCCCTGCATCCATAGACTTTGCCACCGTTCGCAATTAGACTTTATGCACGAAAAATATTTGCATAAGCTTTTTTGACACCACCATTTTTTGCCTAAAGGTAGTCTGTGAGATTTAAAATAAATAAACGTATAATGTAATAAGCGTAGTAAATAAAGAGGTGGAAAAACAAATAAAACTTATATTTTCATATTCATTCAAATTTTCTGCATGAAACACTGCATTCATATATAATACGGCTAAAAATTTTCGCTAGATTGTGTGGTGTATTGCCCGGCTTACCATCATCGTCAATGAACGTAGCGGCCGTGCCTGGCAACGATCGTTTTGCAGCAATGCCGACACTGCTGCAGTCTCAACGGTTCTGCAACGAGCAGATTGTTGCTTGATAGAACGCAATTTGAACAAGTATACCGAGGAATAAACGTCATTTTTCTGTATAAATCACTGAAAATACACTTTCGCGTTCCTATGATTGAATTGAAGGCAAAAAGGTGATCGCAATAAACGCATGGCAGTGCAATATTTCGAAGACATGTTGGCCCACAAAAAAGAAAAAGGTAAACATATTGGGCCAAAAAGATTATTGCATCAACGAGATTCCACTGCGTGCAAAATATGAGCCTGGAACGTCGTGTGTATTGTCGTGGTAGTGTAGCAAGCAGAACAAATATGAAAATTTTCCCATTAAGCTCCTACAGTCTCAGCAATTGTCTGACACGTTTATTCCGTGTATTTTCCGCAAAAGAGAGAGAGAAAGAAACCTTAGGACAGCACCAGACAAGTGGTGCCCAGTTAGGAAGGAACAGCGGAGCTAAGGCGACTTTCGTAGTTGCTATTATTTTAGATGCGAAGCAGCTCTTCGACTAGCCTGTGTAATTCAGTTTCTCCGTAACGAATGCGCCGCGCACCGCAGATATTGGTGCAGGTGTCAAGTAGGTCACGCCACTGTTGCGCGTTGACGTCACGCTCCCCTCGCAAAACGCGCTGACGTCACTCTTTTTCCCACCTGCCGCGTGCTTGCCGCGGCATCCGCAGCGGCCACCTCGTCAGTTTCCCTCTCAACACTTGCCGGGACACCACCGCTCGCTACACCATTAACTCGTCGGTTGACGCGCAATAAACCTGACGCGCCTAACGTATGCGTTGAAACATGTCTGCACGTGTTTACAACGTACAAGACATACGCCAGCCATCGCTTGAAACAAATGTTGCAGCGCTCACCGCCTTACCCACGTTGGTGCCGTTCAACCCGTGACGCCACCCGTGCACAATGCTGCTGCTTCGCATACCATAAGGGTTACCTCGGAAGATGGTCCAAGTTTTTTCTAGTTCTTTTGTTATACTTCTGTATTTCTTTTCTATGTTTGTCGTTCTTTATTACTTTCTCTATTTTGAACTGTTACTCACTCTTTATGCCTTTTTCCCTTGCTTTATTTCTCTTTCTTTGTAGCATATGCTGTATTCTTTCCACTCCTTCTGTGCCTCCTCCTCGCCCACACTTCCCTCCCATCACCTAGTTATACTGTACTAAACTATACAATACAAATATCATGTTGTATGTACTCTAATAACATGCCTGGATAAGAGAGTGGTTAAGGCTGGTGCACACCGGCGACTAGCAGTGGCCGCGTGACCATTTATGACTGGTCGCCAACAGTCGCGAACAGTCGCAAAACGGTCGCAAAGCGACTGCGCTGGCTAGTCGCTTCCTGACCAATTTTTCAGTTGCGCAACTGCAGTCGCAAAGCTGCTTGAACAAATCAGAGATGCTCAATTTTTATTTCTTTGATTTTTAGATGCGGAAGCATCTTATACTCGCGCCTTGTAGTGCGCCGTCCGCGCCGTCCGCACCGCTTCTCGAACATTCGACAGCTGACGCGCGCGCATGCGCCGTCGCGCCGTCGCCCACCATCTGTGCCGCGCGCGCTTCTCCTTCGAGAACATTCGACAGCTGACAGCGCATGCGCCGTCGCGCTGTATATATACTCAAGGTCGGCGCTCGCTCGCTCAGTTTGCCGCTCGTCCGTTGGTTTGTACGGCGCGTCGACGTCCGAAGTCGCCGTGAAATGAATGCCAACGAATCCACAAACAGAATGATCGACGTCCCTTCGACCAGCGCCGGCCAAACTCTTGGCGGAACCGCTTCCGCATCCTCCTCAGTGTTCCCCCGAGGGAAGCTGCGGGTAATTTTTTTCATTGCGCTGGCTTCCTGCCGCCAGATACAAACGAGTGAGTTCCTCTAGGTCTTTGACACCTTGGCCACCACGAAATACTTGGTTCGGAGAAGGCGGGGCGCAGCAGCTTGACCACAGTGTCGAATTTACGTGGCGGTATTCGCAAGAAGGTAAACACCGTCAAAGTAAAGAGAAAATAAATTGTGCACTATCTTTTCCTCGTATTCAGAACCGTTTTATTGTCTTGAACTTGATTTGTCACCGTCTTCAATGCAGTGCCTTTGGAACGCGTTTGTGCTTCATGCCTTCACAACGACTTAAGACACCGCGTTCGAGACGTGTTTGTGCTGTATTCTAGGCTGTGACAAGTCAATTATATTCAAGGACCGTTTCTGAATACGCACGACTCTTGGAAATACTCCTTCTCGTCTAAGCGCAGCTCGGGAGGCAGACGCCTTGCATGGCCGGCCAACTCCCACGATAGAAAGGACGGTCACACCAACTGCAGGCTTTTTTTCTTCGGAGACAACTGTGATACCAGCGCTGACACCATGGCACAGCGCATCAGCACCATGACAATGTCTTGTCCTTCCCTTGAATCGAACTTGAAGCTGTTGGGAAGGCTGTGCGAGAACGGACGAAAACAATTAATGCAGCGCGCCCGGTTTGCTCCACTCACTCAGTCGGCGGTGCTGAGCTGATCGGCGCCAGTGTCTAGAGCTCTCGCTGATAACGAGAACCGGACGTGACTCTCCACTTTTGCGACTTCAGGTCGCTCGCATGCAGCCCCTGTCGGTGTGAACATTAATCGCTTTTTGGTCGCCAGTCGCAAATGGTCGCGCGACCGCTGCTAGTCGCCGGTGTGCACCAATCTTTACAATGGCAGCCTTCGGATCTTTGGTATGCTAATTCGCATGCCAGAAAATATTTGTGCCAAAACTTTTTCTCTTTATCTTATTACATCTTTCTCCCTCCCTCTCTTTCTCTCGCTCACGCACCAGAGTGATCAGAATTGTGCTCCCGATATATCAACTTCCGTGTTTTGCAAGCGTAGAAGAGGAGGACGCAGAGGAAGTAGAGTGCCGGTTCATGATGATGACACTTTTTCTTCACAGATGACGGAGTTACGCTTGGCTTAATCAGCTCCACTGTTCATTGGCCATGACTTTCTATGTGCAGAAAGAAGCAAGGCTATGCTGGTCACAGAGTCTGCCAGATGCTGGGAAAGTGCTGGCCTGAATTACAGGTCCTGTGCCATTGGAGGCAGGAATCTGACATTGGCAAGCCTCTGCTGCGTTCGTATGTGTATTCTTTCCTTTTATATTCGACAAATAATAAAAAATAAACAAGTAAAAAGAACCACAGTTTCTTTGCGCTAACAAGTGCTATAAGTTAACAGGCTGTGTGGACTCTTTTTAGCCTCGTGCCACATTCCTCAGCCGTTTGTTGCCTTTGGTAGAGGTCCAAGTGCCCTTATCCGAAATAGCTATATAGACGAATTGCTCGAGGCTCATAAGTGAACAGCACAAATGGCAGAAATAATTGGCAAATGATTAAACTAGAAAAAATCAGGGGTGGATCCTCTCTTGTGTCCCCCCTCCCAGCTTCTCTGTTTACACTCTTTCACCTAACACTGTGTTAGCTTTGCCTTCAAAATCTTGCAACTCAGTTAGCGTGTATTTTGATCAGTTTTCGATAAATTTTACATGCATCAGGGTGGCTATCAATAAAGTGAGTTGAAGCTTTCAAGAACATACGATTTCTCTTTTGTACGTCGGAAGACAATGAGCCGCGATATGAGCTACCTCTCCAAGGTTTACTGACAGCAACACCAACCTGTTTGTAATAGTGCATGTATACTGCACTTATCAGAATATTTTATTTATTGTCTGTTTAACCAATGAGAATTTTGTGATAACAGTGCCATTGTTATTGTTACTTTAATCTACTAATGAATGATGTGGGTACTAGCGCTAGGATGAGTTGGACAGCAGATTCACAGATTTCTGCACTATTCGAAGAGAAAAGGTTTCCTTAAATGCAAGAAGACTGTTACAAAAATTACTTCTGTAGACCAAGGTTACTTCAGTAATTAATTCGCTTGTTTCAAATGTACATCAGAGCAAACTTGTGGTGTTTCACAGTTTTTCTTTTACTGCATTTATTCATTCCACAGTGAGGTCTTGCATGAATCTGACATCCTTGGAGATCGACAGGGGACGAGACATCGACGAATCATCAGCCGCTGTACTGGTTGAAGCTGGATTACCGCGAATACAGCACTTGTATTTAACGCACACAGTTATTTCGCCTGGAGCTGTCATAATTATGCATGGTGAGTAAAAAAATATATGACATCGGTGGCCGAGCTCTAAAATATATATTTATATATATTTTTTGGAGACACTGCTAAAGATTCACCGACTTTCACCTTGGATATACTACATATGAAGTTGTCAAGCGTCTCGTTTGTTGGTGAAAGTTTCAAACCTACCTAGTTTAGTTTTGTGATGGAATTATTTCTCGTATATTTCGATATTCAGTTACTTTCGTTGCTAGCAACTCAGTAAAGAAAACGGATGGTGAGCTGTTTCATTCGATCTTTTCTTCGCATGATATTACAGGTAAACTAAGAAAAACAAGGAAAAGACCCACACATAAATGACCCTAGCGCAAACTACCGACTGCTTAGTGAGTTAAAAACAACCGTAACTTAGAGGTTGGTGACGTCATCTATATTAGAAGTTTGCACCAAAGGGGAACAAGGAGCACTGATTCGTTTCCTCTACTCGGAGGGCGTCAAAGGTGCAGAAACGGACCGCCACAGTGGTCTAGCCGCTAAGCCACTCGACTATCGACCCGAAGGTCGCGGGATCGAATCCCGGCTGCAGCGACCGTATTTTCTATGGCGGCGAATATGCTTGTGACCCGTGTGCTTGTACCTATAGGTGCACGGTGCTGATCCCCAGGTGGTCGAAATTTCTGGAACCCTCCACTACGGCATCTATCATAATTGTATCAAGGCTTTGCGACGTTAAACCCCAGAAATTACCATATTATTATCAAAGGTGCAGACATTCATCGGAGATTATCCTCCTAATATGGAAGAAGCGCACTATCACGTAGACTGCGTTTTGGGGGATCGCAAATCCGCAATTCACCACAAATGCAACAGGTGATTCCCCACAGACACCGAGGTTTGTTGTCCAAGAAAGATTTATTGTTGCGTGGCAATGCACGGCCACACACGACGCATCGCATCATTGAAGTCACCAACAAGATAAAACTTGTGTTAATGGACACCCCCCCCCCCACCTGCCCAGACTTAGCTCCATGTGACTTTCGCTTGTTTGGGCCACTCAAAGTGACTCGAGGCTTTGCGTGGTCGCCGATTCGCCGCAGGTTTAGACAGTGAAAATTCGGGGCAAATGTGACATGACCAACCGGAACTTGGTTTGAAAACAATACGTAAGCTCATCAACCGTCGGCCCAAGTGGATTAGGAGGAATATTACGCAGAAAAATGATGCTAGTAGTATAACCCTAGCTAACTTCACGTTAACAAACCATGGAACAAAAAGTGAAAATAATTTCTGACATGCCCTTAAGAGAATGTTTTCTCTTCCCTCTATTTTGATGTCCTGCCGCTATAACAGTTTCAAACCGTTATTCACGTGCAGCACCTTTGCCACTCCCACCCTTGAAATGATCGAGTGCTTCATGTGGCATTTGACGGAAGAATGCACACCTGCGACCACACGTGGTGTAAGGCGCATGCGCACAATAACAACGGTAACTTAAATGCGTAGCAATCGTCAGCATTGCATCTTCAGGCGGTATAAGGAGAGCCACTCCGTTTCATAAAGGCCTGCCAGTATTGCGCGTCCATCTTCGGTGGACACATGAATGCCGCGTTCACCAGAGGTATCTTCAGCATTGAAGGAGTAAAGTAAGGATTTTTTTTTCATCCGTAAACGTATATTACTCATATTAGCAGAATCATCCAAAACCTTGCGTTATCGTGGTAATCTGTAAATGAATGCCCGCACATTCACACAACAAACATTGTGTTTCACGGCCCAACTCCACAGAACCAAGAATAACAATGATAACAAGTGCTGCGTGGGGCTCCATTTTACACCAAGTATGACTGGTGCACGTGGGGGATTCCTGATTAATTTTGGCCACTGGGATTCCTGCAAAGCGTACCTATAAATCTAAATGCACGGGTGTTGTTGCATCTCAACACCACCGTAATGCAGCCGCCGATGGCGGGAAGCAAGCTCACGTCCTCGACAAAATTGACAAACTTCACGTAGAATGCAGACACCACGAAAGTATTCTGTCCGATTTTCACTTTGTTATATCTTCATCAATACTGCTAGAGCACTCTCCTGATAAGAACTTGATTTTTTCCAGGTTGTTGCCCAAGGCTGAAAAGAATTGATCTCGTTCTGCACAGACGAGACTTCGGTTTGGCGTTCGATCTCGACAATTTTGTGGCCGGATTTGGGGCATGTACTATTCTAAAATACTTCATCCTCTGCTTTATGAATTGTTTCCAAAATATATAATTAGAGCGCAAACACACACGCACACACAAACACTCACACGTGACACGTATGTGTGTGTATGTGTGTGTGCCCTCAAATTTTTTTCGAAAATAATCCACCAACTATCCAAACAACAAATTCTTTTATGAATTGTCTCCCTGTATAGCGGAACTGCGCGGTAACAGATTTCAAATATGAAATTCTCAACATAATCCATGATTTGCTATACTGGAATTGCGCATGTGCAGAACTCTAATTCACTTGATTTTGAAGGCACCGAACACGTGATGGTATCAAACTTTGTTTAAAGCCCCGTTTGTCGCTTATTTAGGAAGTGATCTACTAAACCAATGATGAATTGAAGTATTTACTTATACTCACAGCCAAATGGTCACACGGACGCCGTGGTATCTGGGGTGGTACTGCTTTCCAAGAAGTAGCTTAACTGAGTAACAGGTGAATAGCAGGTAGAAGGTGAATCAACCGGTTTATTTTCGTTGCAACGTTGCAACAAACAAGTCTAATTCTGTTTAGGTATTGCCAGAATTCTCAGTCAGTAACAAGAAGTCAATGACTTTGGCGGTTACAGAACTCGTGAATTCCTGGTCTTTTTTATTCTATAAATGACAACAGTTTCTCCAAAATTTCTAAGTTTGTTGATACGCTTTGAGTTCCGGTGATTCCACATATATACCAAGGCGCAGATGTAAGTAATAGCAACCATTTTTTCTCTCACACTTTCCAGGCGTTGCAGCAAAGGGAGCCATTCGACACGTTCGTCAGACTGAGCTTCACCGACGATCGAAGCGATCTTGCCGAGGAAATAGAATAAAAGGAACGATGCGGATGTCGTTAAACTACATACATCTCCACTATGTAGGCTCTTTGGTCGCGCGCAACACACACGATGATGCGTACGATGTTTAGGTCATACTACACGATCCCGCAATTCCGTTAGCTTATCATTGATCCCTTAACGTTTTTTTATGGGTACCAACAAGTTTATCGTCAAAGGACACCATACGAATATCGTAAAAATGAGTTGACACTGGTACATGAACCGTGCTTTAAAAACATAGCTGATATATATATTCCGTATCCATCCATCAATCTCGAGGGCAGTTTGCGTGGAAACTGTGATCGTGTTGATGAACACGTGGGGCTGAAGAGAGGGCAGTGCTGACGTACTATTTCTTTGTGCGTTTTGATTTTGAAAGGGACCATTATGATGTGGTGTTCGACACCACTGTTACTTTTTATCACTTATTCGGCTAGTTTTGTATTTTGATTCTCGTGCTACGATTCTAAAAGATGAAATCTCTTGCTGTAATGAGCATGCATGGAGTCAAAAAATTCAAACGCGGACCATTCGCAAAACTACTCCTACTCCCTGCTTCATCCCCAGTATCGCTTATAACATGCATACACAGTAGCAAACGTGCTGCACTTGAGACTGTTTCCTTGCCTATAAATTAGCCCCATAGGAATTACAGTTCGCACTTTCCTCTTACTACATGTGAAAGGCTCTCAGTATAGCGTTTCAGTTTTTTACCACTGTATAGGAGCGCGCTTATAGGGTATCTGCGTTTTTTTTTGGCCTAACACACGGTTGCGGCTACGTCATCCCGACGAAATATTCCTAGACCAGTCATGCTGGTTGGCTTATCTATATTAAAACATTAAAAAATGAAGAAAATGACAATATGGAAGCTACGACCCGCCTACAACACGCCATAAGGGGCTGTGTGGAGCATGTACAGTTGGGTGCGATTTGAAGGTTATCACGCGAGCGTCGACCGGCCAAGCATCCAGAGGCCGTAGCGGAACGTTTAGGAAGAATAAAAATCAAGATTTCGCTTTCTTGTCTTCCTAGTTGGCTGTTCTATGCTACGACAATCACCCCGTTGACGAACTCGTCCCCCCCCCCCTTTCTCTCTATTCTAAGTGTTTCATTCGTTGCAAAAAAGCGTAACTTGGTAGGCTGTTATCTTTCCGCACGACAACAACATTGGTGGGAAAGCTCTTGTCAACCTTCATTTGAGTGACGTGCTATGTCGCACAAAATATAAGCATCGCATCGTAATACTGACTTCACCAGCCAATAGAATTGTGCCAAAGGTATCCCACAGAGGTGTCAATGCTGCAATCCTGGATGTGACCCCAGACCACATGTCGCAAGAAAATGCCTCAACCGGTTTGCATTAGAAGAACGCCGTGAAATTATTTTTTTGGAAAGGTTTATGTCACAGCGAGAGATTTCCCGTAAGCTGAACCGGCCACAGAAGACAATAAACCGCATTCTTCGAGCATTTTACCAGGAAAACTGCTTGGAAGATGCACCACACCAAAGGAGGCCTAGAAAATCAACTGAGGGGGAAGATGCCTTGATAAGAGCTGCCGTGGTCAAAGACCCTTTCTCGACAAGAAAGAAAATTAAGGAAGAGCTTGGCCTTTCCCTCAGTCTTTTGGCTATCCGAAGAAGACTTCGTGCTGCCGGTCTGAAAAGCCACGTGGCGGCTAGAATGCTGCTTTTGACCAGTGAACATTGAAGGAAACGTTTGGACTTCGTGCGTTAGCACGAACATTGGCAGACTGAAGACTGGCAGCAGGTCATCTTCAGTGATGAATCGACGTTCACCTCTTGCTGAAACCAGCGACTTCGTGTTTGGAGAGTCCGTGGCAGCTGGTGAGGTTTATATTGCTTGTGTATCATTTCACACAGACAGTGGTTCGGCACCGTTATTAGGTTTAGGAGCGTACTCATAATCATAATAATCCGCAGCAGCATCACCCTGACTAACCTAACTGCAGCAAAAGTCTCTCCCATACTACTTTAGATAACCTGGTCCTGTTGCCGGCCATGGTCGCGTAATTCACTCGACTTAATTTCATCTGTCGAACTGATTTTCTGCCGTGCCGAGCTGTGCTTGCATTTTCTTGCAATCCACTCTGCTACCATTAATTACAATTGATTATCCTGCTCTCTCATTTCATGTTCGGCCCACTTCCTCATTTCGACTAGTCACTAACTCACGTTTTTCTCTGACCCACTATGCCATTTTTGTGGCTCGATGAAAGGGTTTTTACATAGTTACCACGCTGTGAATGTTGTGTGTAGAAAACACATTTATCGCTTTTATTGCAGGTTCGAGCATGAAAACATTCGCAGTGTCGGTGCAAGTGGGCGTGTATCGGTGAACGTCTGGGGCGCAATAGGATATGCCGGTCTGGGTCCGCTCTCCCGCATCCCCGGAAGACTTACGGCCGAAGTATACAATGAGATCATCGTCCCGTTCTCCTACCTTTCACCATGAATGGATCATTTCCTGACGGATGCTTTTATTTCCCACACGATGGCTGCCCAGTTCACAATGCATCCACAGTGCAACAAAATTTAAATGCTTCTGGCATTGCACAGCTCTGCTGGCCTCCTAAAAGCCCCGACCTCAATATCATCGAGAATGTTTGGGGACTAATGAAGTCACGATTGGCTCGCTCAATTTGACATACAATGACGCAGACACTTTGTGGAAACATGTTCAGATGGAGTGGAATGCTCTCAGACAAGACCTTGATTTGGTGAAATCTCTGCTTCTATACCGAAAAGGCTAAACGACGTGAAGGAGAGCTCGGGCGGCGTATCGAAGTATTGATTAAGTTGTAAGCTACTAAATGTACTGTAACAGTGAGTTTAGAGAGATACCTGAGCCCTGTGTTTTTTCGTCTCCAATAAAGACTATTGGATATTAATTCTGTAGTGTCTGCACAAAAAAACATGTCATTTTCGGAATGTTCATTTGTTATGACGATATAAGATAAGTCCATGCTCTCTCGTCCGAAAATCGCGATGCTCTGAGTCCCTAAACTTTTCGACGACCATGAAACAAAAATAAATCATGTTTCAAACAATCCTTCTTTCTATTTTTCTTTGTCAAATAGGCGACTCTGCGAAACAAAAAGCAAAATGAAAACTGAAGAGAGCCCGCACCTTATGTAGTCATCACGGGCAGTGTTTACCACGGCAGCAGTGACGTAATGCACACGCTAGATGCAGCCTTCATGTCGTCCGATTACGGATAATAACGAAGAATGGGTTCCATAGAATACCATACTCTTCTAATATCGGAAGCCAGTAAAGAAAAAAATAAAAAAACACCTTCCTCAACCGAGAGCAACCGCAGCTTCAGGAACAGCAAAAAGAGCGAGGGAAGCTTGCCTACTGCTTCCCTCTCCCGAAAAAAAAAGAATTCTGGGCAGTGGCGCTGTTCTCGCTCTTGTTCGACGCTCGCGCGATTACCTTCATATCGCACCCGACTGTACGCTTTTCGTAGTCGGTATACCGATTCCATCGACAGACAGACATGGTCGCGGGTTCAAATCCCAGAAGCGGCCGGCTGCATTTCCGATGGAGGCGGAAATGTTGTAGGCCCGTGTGCTCAGATTTGGGTGCCCGTTAAAGAACCCCAGGTGGTTGAAATTTCCGGAGCCCTCCACTACGGCGTCTCTCATAATCATATGGTGGTTTTGGGATGTTAAACCCCACATATCAATCAATGACAGACAGACATAATGGGCGCGGGTCGCGGGTTCAAATCCCGGCTGCGGCGGCTGCATTTCCGATGGAGGCGGAAATGTTGTAGGCCCGTGTACTCAGATTTGGGTGCACGTTAAAGAACCCCAGGTGGTCGAAATTTCCGGAAGCCCTCCACTACGGCGTCTCTCATAATCATCAGTGGTTTTGGGACGTGAAACCCCACATATCAATCAATCAGACATAATGGGATACGGTGCTTTCTTTGCAGTCCTGTCGGCGCTGTTTTCTTTGTTCAGTGCCTGTCGCGCCAACCCGGGCTTGTATTTCTTCGCCTCGTCTCTCACTTTAGGCCATTGTTCTCACTGCTAAACTTGTTTCAACATTGAGCAGCCGAGCCCCATGACTGCGCAATCGAGTCGCCCCAAACGTGACACGCTTTCTTTCACGCTCAGGTGGCCAGGCGGTGACCGCAGGCGAGAAAAGAGGTCGGCGGCAGAGCTATTGCACTGCCCTGCAGTGCGGTTACTGCTTGCAGCGCTGCTTGCGCAGTGAAAAGCCACCCTTCTATATTTCTCGGTCATTGCCATCTTTTACACCCAAAAAACAATGGCACTGTTCAAAAGCGTGTGTGATGATTTTGTAAAGCCCGAAAGCTTCTGAAATATAGCTTAAGACATATTGGTCCCCGATCAAAACGTCAGATTCAGCACTACTTATTTCTTTCTTAGTTTTCTCACTGTTGTTTTTATTATTTTTTGTCTGTGCCTACCCCCCCCCCCCCCTTTTTTTTTCTTTGCGCATTGTCGGCGTCTCTATACAAGATACACCGTTCGCACGGACTCTATACAGTCTCGTCAACGAGCCTAAACACTGAAGGCAAAGAAGTGACCAAACATTGACGAAAAGTTTTCTGCGTCTCCCATAAATCCTAAGTCAACATCTCATTTCTTGTTTTATTACGGGATTGAGGTAGTTTTACGCAATGAAGCTCTTCGTTATAGAAACGACACGAACTCACTGTGTAGTTAAGACATCTCAGGAACAGACATTTAGGTTCTCTCCCTGTTCTTAACATTTACCAGGCTACAAATAATAAAGGCAGCAGTGGATAGCCATTCTTAGAGACCTCACATAAGTCGTATAGAAACATTGTTTTCGCTCACAAGCGGCTAGATTTTCTAGACAAGTGCAGTGCTTCTGTTGGGTGAACGTTTTGATTATTGCAGCTTCCTTTTGAAACCGCGCTATCGCAAGCATCACAATTTTTCCCATAGCTCTCGCGAAGACCGTGAGTGATATAGATCAGGCGGGAGTATGCAATAAACACGAATTTTCTTCTAATTCAGTGTGGCCTCTCCAACGCAACACCTGGTACTTCTATCTTGGCTCGACATGAATCAGAAGTGGTAGCACTTGTAGTAGAAGGAGTAGTATGTAGTATAGGAGGAGAACGGAGAGAATGACAACGATAATATTAGCTAGTCGAGTACATCCCGAAACCACGACATGGTCATGAGGCACTCCGAAGTAGAGACTTCAGAAATTTCCACTCCTTGAGATTCTTCAACTTGCACTGAAATCTAGAATTTCATCTGCATAGAAGTGACACCGCCGTGGCCGCGATTGAAGCAGTGACTTTCGTGTCAGCAGCCGAGTACTGCTGTACCACCACGGCAACTCGAGGAGGAGAGGGAATCTGGGTAATGAAATCCACAGATCCTGGCTATGCCGCAGAAGTATACACGATCAAAGGTCTGCTCAAAACTACTCGGCAGGGCTACGTTCTTGGTGAGCCTCGCAGCGCCCCGAATAAGAGAACTATCACAACGCCTTTGTCCACCACTGAAATATCGCACCATGCCCATTAGAAGTTATTTCCGCAATGAATACAATAGCGTGTTTCCACAGGAATAGTGTTATTTGCCTGCTGCACTGAATATGCAAATTGAGGCAAATGAAGAGAAGAATCCACCATAAACCCATGTACACGGTCTGTAAGGCTTGTCAGAGGATGCTTAAGGGAGAGAAAGAGTTACAAGACCGCCTTTCCGAGACACCGCTGTCGTGGCCGGAGAAAAAATCAACCGCCCTAAGATGAAATCATCATTCATATACGGAATAATTACCATGAATCAAGCTTAGAACAACGAACACTTTACACCACTGTAATTTTACCTACCAAGCGTCCGACCGTGAACTCCCACGAAAGCTCTTTCTAACCACGAGACATCCTTGAGTACCAATGGCTTGAGCGATAAAAGTAAACAGTCCACGTCACAGCCTGGTCTGCCCGGGAGGGACTTTTATGACTGGCGCCGTGTGCAAACACACACATATCATAGCCTTTCTTTAAAACGTGCAATTCACCCCTCAATGAACAGCGATAGCTGTCTGTGGTGCAGAGGCAGGCCCGCTCTCGTACACAGAACGTTGCATTGCCAGAATGCATATGAGTGCGTCTACTACTGGAGTGCGTCTACTACTGGAGTGCGGCATCGGCATTCATCATGAAGAATTTTATGAAATCAAGAAACACCTGCAGAATTCAGAGATTTATATAGTGGCTCTCACTGGCAAAACGATATTGACAACCTAGTTGTCACAAGGGGCGCTGGCAGTATTTTTTACTGGTGGGGGGGGGGCACCGACAACGTGTGATATTCGTCAGGGGAGCACGGAGGCGGGCAACTTGTGCGCTGTGTTCGGACTATAGGTTATCTTTCGGGAGGGGGCAAAAGGGAGGTGACAGGCAAAAAGTTTGCGCCCCCCGCTGGTGCCACCCCTGGTTGTTACTTTGCAGATAACTATGCCGGTAGAGTTCTCTTCAAGCATATAAATGGACGTACATGTTTGTGGAGGGGAGAACGGGCAAGCAGCCACCTTTTTGCCACCTCCTAGTGACTCGCATGAGCAGTGTGTGACGCGGATGCACCTGTGTCCTACAACAAGTGATGTGCGCCGAGGCTGGTTACATACGCGAGCTAGAAAACTCGGTTGTATAACATAAAATGATACGTTTTACGAGGTGAATGCACTCATTCTTCCATGTTAATTCATGCCTTGTCTTCTAACTTTCGCTCGGTATACATCCTCCCTCCGCCAAACACAAAAGAAATGTAGTGAAGGTGCTTGCCCGAATTCAGACTGCTTGACGCCACCGCTCTTCGACGCTCTACTCGAGACGTCTCTCAACTTGCGCTGAAGTCTACGTGTCAATAAACCACGTCAAAGAAAGTAAGAAAAAGAAAGAAAGAAAGACAATCAAGTATTCTTTTATAACATTCTTCTTCCTTATTTTGCAGCTCTTACACATGTAGGTGGGATATGCAGCTAGGAAGACCCGGAAGTATTACATTCTAGTGACCGTATACCGGAAGTTTCTGCTGCCCCGAAGCTGGGACAGCGGCAGCCACGTTTTCCCAGCGACAGCAAAACGCGACCTCACGCCACCGTGTGGAGTGTACGCACACTTCCTTGAATACGGCATACGCGTCGCAGCTCTGAGAGCAAGGCGAGCGTCGAAGGACAAATATACGAGAAAAATCCGTGCCAATAAGGGCACACACTTACATCGCTCAGTCATGGTGGCTATATATGTCTGTACTAGCATGCACTGCATGATTCACCCGAATATATCCAGTATATACTCTAACTCGTCTGCCGTGTGTTACCATACCATTGTCCATCACGGGTGATTTGAATGACGGAAATACTTTACCGTTTTATTGCGACTCAACGCTGTATTCTAGAACATCCCTTCACTCAACACTTCACCTCAACTTGAAAAAATTCGATGGGAGTGCCGTCACTTGGCAGGGCAGTCACTGTATATCGGCGATAATCTCCTGTGATTCTTGAAAAACGTAGCGTCAATTTCAATATAGCAGCGGTGCAGTGCATACCTCAGTCAAGTGAAGGACGAAATTTGAGTCGAGGAGTGTTTCTGAGTACGGGGGTCATTGACAAGAATGTCGCTGTCAAGGGCGCAGACGAAGTGGCGGAAAGGGCATGAATGTATGCTCTGCGGCAAAAAGGGCGAGGATATATGTATGCCACGGTGCATCCTTGTCAAAAAAACGATACTCCTGCTATATATATATATATATATATATATATATATATATATATATATATATATATATATATATATATATATATATATATATATATATATATATATATATTGTGAGCATCATTTCATTATTTCATTACTCGTTCCATCTTTTCATCTGTACATACTCATCTTCACCACTCCAGTTTAGGTTGTGGGGCACATACTCGAGACAATAGAGAAGAGTATTGAGGGTACTGGACGCCATCTTACAAGTGGTGGAGAGTGCTGCCTGATTCCCGCGTCCTCTCGCGCTCTTGCACAACCCCAGCGTCTTCTAGAACACATCCCTGGAGCTCCGTTCAGGCCGCCGCTTAAACGTCCTGGGTGCGGTAATGTCACAAGCCGACCAGCCCAGCGCAGCAGCTGCGCCACCGCTCCCACTGCCAAGAAACCCTTCTCACCTGGTCACCAGCCCTCAAAAGGATCCTCCGCTGTTCGCAGGGCTTCCGGGTGAGGACGTGGAAGACTGGCTCGAGGAGTATGACCGCGTGAGTGCCATCAACAACTGGGATAAGCCTGCGAAACTCACCCATGTTTCTTTCTACTTGAGCGGCGTCGCGAAAACGTGGTTTTTAAACCACGCTACCGATTTTTCGACATGGCCCGCCTTTATGCGACAGCTCCGCTAGATTTTCGCCAACCCGTCAGTGCGCTCGGATATTGCCAAGAAAAAGCTTGGTGCACGTTTTCAACGCCCCGGCGAGTCTTACACTTCCTACATTGAAGATGTTCTCGCCCTTTGCCGCCTTCTTTTTAGAAGCCATTGTGTTGCGTCATGGTGCACCTCGCACGTTGTTGAGTGACCGGGGCAAGGCCTTTATGTCGACAATTCTTGACGAAATTCTAAAAACTTGTGGCACAGTTCATAAGACCACATCCGCTTACCACCCGCAGACAAATGGCCTGACAGAGCGATTCCACCGGACTCTAATCGACATGATATCCATGTACATCGGACCGAACCACGATAACTGGCAGAAAATCTTGCCGTTCGTAACGTTTGCACACAACACCGCTGTTCAACGAACCACCGGGTATTCACCTTTCTTCCTCGTCTATGGTCGTGCGCCGACATTCACTATTGACGCCTATTTCTTCAATGTAACGACAAAAACGTCCATGACTACGCCAGAAAATTTCGTCTCCAGGCTCGCTGACGCACGGCAACGTGCTCAACTCAACACGGAGGCCAGTCAACTAGACCGCAAGCAACGATATGACAGCTTTCGTCGAGATGTCACCTTCCGTCCTGGAGACGAAGTACTACTTTGGACGCCTGTTCGTACACCCGGATTGTGTGAAAAGTTTCAGTCACGCTTTCTTGGACCTTACGCTGTTAGTGAACGAACATCTCCTGTCAATTACCTTGTCACTCCCGTCGAGGGTTCCTCGGACCGTCGTTACCGTGCATCCGAGATAGTTCACGTTTCACGCCTTAAACCTTTTGTTCGCCGTACCTTTCCCGCCTAAGTCTCGGCCGGGACGGCCGATCAAGTGCGCGGGGAAAATAAGTGTGAGCATCATTACTCGTTCCATCTTTTCATCTGTACATACTCATCACCACCACTCCAGTTTAGGTTGTGGGGCACATACTCGAGACAATAAAGAAGAGTCTTGAGGGTACTGGACGCCATCTTACAATATATATATATATATATATATATATATATATATATATATATATATATATATATATATATATATATATATATATTCTGTTCCTGATGGTATGGTTCCGCTTAGAAAGGTTTCTACAGGTTTGACAGGTGGCGTCCTCAGATACGAACGGAACTTTAAATTGAATTATTACTTTTTACCTCCCTAAATCTGTGATCGTCAAGCGTGCCAACTGATCTGTAATAATTTTGAGTGTTTATGATCAAAGTAATAACCAGGTATAAAGTACACACCTAAATTTGAGAACATTACTGATTTTTTTTCTTGG
The DNA here is from genome assembly GCA_013436015.1 of Rhipicephalus annulatus. NCBI lineage: Eukaryota > Metazoa > Arthropoda > Arachnida > Ixodida > Ixodidae > Rhipicephalus > Rhipicephalus annulatus. The sequence continues at coordinate 79,238 of WOVY01002027.1, forward strand.
TTTGCTCCGAAATCTGCTCACCAATTATTGTTATAGGCGTTACCAGAAAAGGCTACTGAACATGTTGCTCGGCACGTTAAAAAGAAAAAAAAAGAGGTGGGGGTGGGGACGCGTTTCGCTCTACGTCATAACTACAAAAAAAAACTTACGCGTTACGAATACCGTTAGCGACAAAAACCAACATACATTACTTCTTCCAGCACTTTATTTCGAGAAATTTTAATTTTTGTGCCTTAATTCTCTGCGAGAACCAATAATGGCAGTTTGAAAGATAAAGCCCTTGTATATATTTATCATCAGCTATCTATTCCAAAGAACAATTTTAGCTGGAACACTGATATGACGACAATACTTTGCTCGAAAGTGCCAGACTTTAGCAATAGTATAGTGGTCTAAAGGTAACTGTACTGTAGCTTACCACCGCTAATAACGTTGTGGCACATGATAAGCGCATTTAACAGAGTTGCGTTTAAATAAAATGAGATTTGATCATAAAGACCCAGCGAAAAAAACAGTGATCTCCCAACATGTTTACAGTATTTCTGATAGCGCGCTTCTACTAACAAAACATACGCGCAGATTTGTAGCAATAAAGGTTGCTTAAATTAAATAGCCCCGGCAAAATGTTAGTAACGTAAATCCTTGTTGCCCTTAAAATTGCATAATTACCGTAAAACTCCAGAGTGCGTATTTGAAGACGTTCAAGGCCAGCTTCGCTCGCTCAAATATTCAACAAACAGAAATGTATACTCTCACTTGCAGATGCATATAAAGACATTATTATTTTGAAAGCAAATCTGATAAACTGCGTTGGCGCAAGAAAGGAACGAATTTTGAAAACTACGAATAGTACAACTTTATCGACAGCTTCATATTAAAGCTATTACCGGACAGCTCGCCTCGCCTGCAACGGTAACATAAATACGTTACCCCTTACAGTTCCAAATTGATACTGAGTACGTTACTAAATTACCTTAAAAAGTAATGAGTTACCAATAACGGGTTTTCTTGAACGCGTTACCATCGACAACGCCACCAACCCAAGTAGGCACTCACGTGTAACAGTGGCCGGGCCTTTCGTAGTCTAGAAGGGTCATTAGCGTTCTCTCGCGCCCATTCTACCGGACACACGAGGCCCCGTCTCACTCGGATGTGCTCTTGAAATGAAAACGATTGAGCTAAAGGTGAACCACAAAGCAGGGCCGATGAACTGTGTTCGCATGCAAGGCACAAGGAGCTCATGGGCGAAGAAATGAAGAGATACTTTTCGCAGCTAGGTGTTCTTTTTCTTTTTTAATTACCCCTTTGATTTATCACCCCTTTATTACCAATAAAAAAACTGCAATAGTTGCCCCGGTGCTTTCCATATTCTGGCTTACTGGACATGTAAATTGGTGCAAAATCTGTGGCAGAAACTATTGATTTATTGATATGTAGAGATAACGTCCCGATACCACCATATGATTATGACAGACGCTGTAGTGGAGGGCTCCAGAAATTTCGACCACCCAGGGTTATTTAACGTGCCCCCGAATCGGGGACCACGGGCCTACAGCATTTTCGCTTCCAACGAAAATGCAGCCGCCACCACCGGGATTCGATACTGCGACCGGCGGGCCACAGCCGAGTACCTTAGCCACTAGACCACCACGGCGGGACTGTCGCGGACACTAGACACAGGAAAAGCGCTCGAAGTACCTCGTCACGGAGAATGAAACATAGACGCAAGAAAATCAGGCGCGTTTGTGTTGCCGGGTTCCTTTCTCTTGTGACCGCGTTTGCACGCTTTTTTTATTTCATGTTGTAGAGAAGTAGCTTCAATAAACACAAAAAAATGTATGGTACATCATGCATTGCAGGAAAAGCTGCATCAGTGCATTGTAGTGATTGATTGATTGATTTGTGGGGTTTAACGTCCCAAAACCACTGTTTGATTATGAGAGACGCCGTAGTGGTGGGCTCCGGAATTTTTGACCACCTGGGGTTCTTTAACGTGCACCCAAATCTGAGTACACGGGCCTGCAACATTTCCGCCTCCATCGGAAATGCAGCCGCCACAGCCGGGATTTGATCCCGCGACCTGCGGGTCAGCAGCCGAGTACCTTAGCCACTAGACTACCGTGGCGGGGCCAGTGCATAGTAGTGTCACGTGCAGTAAGGGTCCTTCCACGCAATCACGTTCATAAGTCATTAATAAAAAGCGAATTTTTAGCTGCTACTACAAAATAAAGATGCAGGCTGCTGAAATACGCACCTAGCTTAGACCTCATTTTATGCACTACAAATGTCATATATTGCCCTGAAACCGTGGCCTACTCAGTGTATTATTTATTACCGACTTCCGCGGCGACAAGTCACCGTATCGTGCACTCGCGAACCATGAAAGGCAGCAGTAATAAGCGGCGTGAGTAGCGTATGTTTCCCATTTACCAGAGATGGAAGGGAAGGGAGGGGTATGATTTAGACCAACGTTACTAGGTAGAAGATCTAGTAATGTTGATTCAGACGACGTTGCTCCGGGAGATAGAGGGGGGTGGTGCGTGCAGCTATCTGTGGACAGAAGGCTTAGTTTGGTTTGGGTAAACTTTATTATGCAACTGCAGAGGCGTGTGCCCTATAGCACACGGTGGGCCGGCTGCTCCCACGACGTGACAATAACGTCACCGAACTTTGGGCTGTCGGCCAATGATGCGGCGGTAGGTCTTGGGCTTACTGCGTTGAAGGCAGCACACAGAATAAATGCGTTACTGATGTGAACCAATTTGGAATTTTATCATTATAGTCGTTATCATCCTCAATGCAGGTACTATGTAATGTGTGTATTTCTCGTCTGCTCGTTTTCGCGCTGCCCATTTCAAATACGCTAAACATATTCCAGCTTGCCCTTATCTCAATTCTTCTGCTGTTTAATGATTCTTGCAGGACGAAGGCCTTTCCCAAATATTTGTAATATGCGAGCTGATTTCATTTTATGCCCACAAACTTTTTTCACAGCTGACGTACGCTCGAGGGCACGATGTTATGAGATGGGTGGCCTGATTCGTTTTTTTCTAAATATCGCTTGCAATTTATTTGCTTCGAAAAAAACGAGCATGCGGTCTCAGATCCAATAAATGCATTGTTCATTGTTCTATTCATTCTTTAAACCGGCCGTGGGGCTTTTGTGACGCCCACATATCACTCAAGTGAGTGGTATTGAGCAAGGGAGCCCGCTAAAAATAATCGCAAGGGTTATTTGTTTCTAAATTTACAAGGTAGTCTTACAAAATGGCATTAAGGCATACCTATTGGGTGGATTCTCGAAATTCTTGGAATATATATATATATATATATATATATATATATATATATATATATATATATATATATATATATATATATATATATATGAAAGTAGATGCGCTTTCACATAACAGCTGTTTATTGTGCCGACGTTTTGACAGGAAGCCTGTCTTTTTCAAGGCATAATACTATTTACACATGTTCCGTGCCTTTTTATATCCTGTCGAGACAGGAGGGGAGGGGTCAATTGAGAGAGAGAGAAAAAAAAAGAAGAAACAGCGAAACGGGAGGACAAACATTAAATAAAATATAGAAAATCTAAGAGAAGAAGCAAGACCGACACGGCGTAATTAGAAAGGGGCAGCAGTTCAACAGATTAGGGCAGAGGTAGATGAGGAATGTCATCATTGTCAACAATACCTCCCCCGCACCCACACTTCCCCTAGTGGGCAGGGAGCCGGCGTGTTGCCCCTTTCTAATTACGCCGTGTCGGTCTTGCTTCTTCTCCTAGATTTTCTATATTTTATATAATGTTTGTCCTTCCGTTTCGCTGTTTCTTCTTTTTTTTTCTCTCTTTCTCTCTCAATTGACCCCTCCCCTCCTGTCTCGACAGGATATAAAAAGGCACGGAACATGTGTAAATAGTGTTATGCCTTGATAAAGACAGGGTTCTTGTCGAAACGTCGGCACAATAAACATCATTTTCACTGGTATAGCGCACCACGACAAGGACAAACACAAAGGAGAGATTCACACACACACAGCGCTAACTTGCTTAGAGCTCCTTTACTTTTATCTTAACTCGACCTATGCGACGTGGAATGGAAACACTGTAAAACAAAAGAACGGGATATGTATTGGTTCCTGCATAGCCCCGTACCTGAGCGACCTGTTTTTAGCAAAACGTAACAAGGTCCTTGACGAACGTATGAAGCACAGTGACGTTATTGCTGTTTTTAGATATGTAGATGACTATCTGATCGTTGCCAATAATGATCATAACAATTTTGACGCAGTTGTCTCTGAAACTCTAACCATGTTTTTGACAGTGTTATCTCCCTTGGTGCTGACGCATGAAGTACCACATGACAATTTCATAAAATTTTCTTGACCTCGGGCTGTATTTTTCGCCAGCAAGAGTATGCTGGAGCTATGAACCGCGAGGGAATAAACCGGTTCTTCCGTTCACGTCCGCTCATTCGAAATTGGTAAAGCGTGCGGTGATAAAATCCTGTTTTCAGAATTCACTGATGAAGTCGTGCCACCACAAGCTTGATGAGAGCTTGTGGGCTCAAGCAAAACGTTTATTAAACTCTGGCTACCCCTCGCACTTGTTGACCGCTGTCGCCGAATCTATAAGCAGGAAAGGAAGGGCAAACGGCAAAGACCAGGCAACCGCCACTAAGGCAGGCAAGGTTGCTGTAGTGCCTTACATGCATGCCGTTTCGCATAACTTGCGAAGGATAGCAAGGAAGGCGGGTGCGGATGTAGTGTTTTCTGCTCCCGAAAAGTTGCAAGGAATGTGCAAAAAGGTCAATGCAGAGAGTAGCGGGAAACAGGTTTGTAAGATTAAGCACCGGGAGAAATTTGTGAATTGTTGTTGTGGTGTTGTCTATAGCACTCCTTTGACTTGCGGTTGCGAATACATAGGCCAATCTGGAAGGTGTGTGAATGAAAGACTAAAAGAGCACAAGTACAATGTAGAAAGAGCTGTATGTGGTCATTTGGCCCTTCACTGTCAGAGGTGCGGTTGCATCCCTATGTTCCAAAACACCCGTATACTCTTTAAGGCCCGTGACAGAACCACACGTGAAATTATTGAAGCTTTTGAAATAGACAAAATGAAAGAAAAATGTGTGAGTGTGGCTTCCATAGCATTATCATCTAAAGAAAAGAAGTATCTGGAATTTTCACTTTGACGGGCTAGTGTAGATTGTCGCTATCGGTGATGACACGTGCATGGGCTGTGCTGTATTCTTGACGTGACATTATCCATGTTTTATCCGTCTCCTGTTGTATAAACAGCGTGTGTGATCGCAAATAAAACATTAGTTGCAAGTTAGCGCTGTGTGTGTGTGAATCTCTCCTTTGTGTTTGTCCTTGTCGTGGTGCGCTATACCAGTGAAAATGATGAATCCCAACCAACTAGCCCGGCAACGTGCCTTAGCACAATTAACAGTTGTTATGTGAAAGCGCATCTACTTTCATATTTATAACCTTGCGGCAACCGAAGTTATTCTTCTGTATATATATATATATATATATATATATAATATATATATATATATATATATATATATGCAATGATTGCAATAGTATTTTGTTGCGACAAATAATCTAGACCACTGTTGGTTAAAAAATGACGTCGGCTCAATAATTAAGCACACTGCGATCTACACTGTGGTGTTACTTTATTTAGGAAGGTACGTACATTCAGAATTTGAAACCGTGTAAAAAGAGAAGGCAGGCGTGCCTCCTTTATATGAAATATTATTTGCGACGTAATTAGGAAGCCCAAGACAAAACTATAATGATTCGAGTTCTAGAAGAACCGCTAGTGGTTGAAGTTTGTCAGCGGTTGCTCTAGAAAACAAGACGTAGCCAATCTGCAGTATCGGGCGAATATACATGCAATAAATTATCATCGTTTGCTGCTGAGTCTGCGAAGTGTCCTTACCACCCGTGCTCTTTTAGCTGCCATATTTTTTACATGCGGACCAGTGGTGGATCCAAAGGAGCAGCCCCCCCCCCCCTCTCCAGTCTGTGTCAGCACCCCCCGCCTCACCTAAGTGCTCGTAGTTATCTCCTATCCCCAATTAAGACAAAGGAGTGAAAGCAGTGTAAGCAAACTTTAACCGTTTACGTTATAAAGAGGTTTTTCTACCAGTAAAAAGAAAGGGATGTCCACATTGCTCATTGCCTTAGCTTCCTCCTTTCTCAAGCAGATTGGGGCTTGCACCCAGCGTGCCTACACGGCAGAGCTCCAACAAGTTTGTTGTAATGCCCTGCTATCACACAACCTTAAGAGGATAGGTTCAAGGCATGGCGTCGACTTCGTCTTCATGGCCCACTTTAAGATTTCCCGTTCGCGCACTCTTTCCGATGAAATGACATAAAAAAAAACTGTGTGTGGGAAGAAGCATAGAAAGGATTCTGTCACCTGTGCTACAGAAGTGCTTTATAAGATACCCCTCAGTTTTGGTAAAGCTTACATCGGCCAAACGTGCCCATGTCCTAATGACAGACTTAGAGAGCACGCAACTACGGTGAATGCTCTGAATGATGGGGCGCATCTTCTTGAGCATTTCAGTACTTGCGGCGGCGATGCACGTTTTGAGGAGGCAGGCGTCATGGGTAGAGCAAAGGGCAGGCGCGAGAGAAAGTTCGCAAAGGCGGAACAGATTGTAATTGCTACAGAAGCGAGCATCAGTGCACCTTTGGTGCATCTGACTTTGAAGGAAATAAACTTCCTTCAAAGCAGTTAAGCCTACAAACTGACCAAACGTACCCCCTTTATGTTATCATGGACTCTTTACGCCTTTTGTTACCCGGACATTTTTTGTTATTTTTGGTTGAGTGACAATCTGGTGTGACTTCGTCTGTGCATATGGTTCCGAGGTGAGACGCTATTCAAAATAAACTCAATTGCAAGCTGAGCGTCCTTCTAAGTAGTATTCTTTTCATTCCAAACCTTCGCTCTTCTATGTTAAATTCATGACTACGCACCCCATCTCAAGTGCTACTTCAAACACCTCCCCCTTCACACCCTTAAAATGAGTGGCTGTATCTGCACCTGATGCAGACTCCAATTAAGTTTTTAAGTAGAAGCCACCCTGAGATACTTAACAGATTATAACTTCAGAATAACGTCTTGTCTGTAAAGTAAATCTGCACAGAGACACTTAAGAAAAAAACTACGATTGCGCTTTTATGTTCAATGACAAATTAATTTCGTGTAACAAGATTTCCAGAGTGTTCATATAAAATGTATATTCTGATAGAGTGCATGTATAAGTGCAGTTGCCCCAAAGAATACGATGTCGCCAGCCTATAGATACACTTGCACGTAGTGTTGTACAAGAATAGTGGTTAGTAAAATATTAACAAATAATCGTGATGATACCGAACCTTGAGGAAGACCTCTAGTTTGTTATTGAAGAAGATTAAGAGCAATAAAATTCTCGGTCTTTTAACAAGATGTGTGCCTATGCAAAGCAGTAATTTGGTAAACCAATGGGCGTAAGCGAATTTATTAGTTTACGTGTTCCACGCTATCATTAGCTTTAGCAATATCTAGTGTTACTGCAGCGCCAAAAGTTTTTTTTAAACGAGCTAGTGTTACATGCTTTCAAGCGAACATGAGGACACCAAATAGAGCTGCCCCGCTCGAACCACATATGGGCTCAAGATCATGTTTTTGTTGTCTATCCGAATTGAGTCTTTCGATTAGTTTTACTAGATTAGATGCGAGTGAAATAGGCTAATGCGATCTATAGTAAATTCTGCCCCATGTTTTCTTTTTTAATAAACGAATTATTTTCGCAATTCTCCAACCGAGAGCTGTCGTGTTATCTTCTCCCCCCCCTTTCCAATCAAATGTCGTCGTCGTCTCTTTTTCGACGAAGAAGAAGGACGTCGCGGAACTTGAGATTTTGCGTGTGCAAGTGTTTTGATCTCAGACAACAGAAATCCCATCTTCAGTGCATTTTTAAACGTTTTTGTAAGGACGTTTTAACCTCCAGAGAACATGCTCAACTAGTCAGGATGGAGTCCAAGAAAGGTCCTATTGTCCGGCCTCGGCACGTTTTCTGAAGATCCAAAAATGGTTCGCCAGGGGATTTCTGGCACTTTTTCACGATTTATATTATCGCGGTGTAGCGAGAACAAACGATAGACACAACTTGCGACAGTAAAACAGCACGTTTCAGAATCAACTTTACACAGAAGGCCTTCTTCGTGTTCCTTTTTTCAAACCTACTGTCCCACTTCCCGGAGCCTGCAAAAACACCTCCATCGTCGTTCTCTTCTACAAATATACACGTGTCACTTGCCCCTCCTTGCAGGAGCATTGCCCCGATGCTACATCCGAGCGACCGTTGTGGAGAAATCGCCCAGTCAACCACTTGACATATGGCTTCATGCGTACCATATGTACCAGCTCGGGCCGTTGCTGTCGACGCCTGGAGCAATATGGACTGTCGGGGACGACCTCGAAGGTGACGTCACTCAACTGTTGCAATACTCTATACGGTCCAAAGAGTTTCTATATGGTCCAAAGAGTACGGTCCAAAGAGCCTTGAGAGTTTCTCGGAATGTCCACGTTTTCATATGGGTGTCCAAACCCACACTCGGTCACCGGTTTTATAGGTTACTGCTCTCCGGTGGGCATTGTAGCGACCTGCGTCGTAATGTTGTTGCTGGTGGATTCGCAAGCGTACAAGCTGCCTGGCTTCTTCCGCGCGTTCGGTATATATGGCGGCGTGTATACACGTGTCAGTATCACATCTGAAACATGCTCAATTGGTCCACCAGGACGTTTCGCATACCAACTGTGCTATCCACGAGGAAAATTCTGGGCCGGCTTGCGTAGCGAGTGGTCTACCCATCAGGACATTTCTGGGACATTTTGCGCACAGACGACGCTACCCACCATGATTGGTTGTATGCTGAATTGCTGTACTTTAGATTTTACTCTTACAAGAAGATAACACTAGAGCAAGGTTGTGTATTATCAGTATAGAAACGCGTGATCGGCAGACAATGCAAGTGCAGGATACATTACTGGGCTACCCACAGACGCAAGCACAAAAACAACTAGTTTCAAGAGAGAGAATGGACACAATGGGCCGGCATTTTGGTCTCGGTGGCCTTAGGTGGCAGCTCGTAGTCCCTGGCCACGGGCGGCATCCTCGGCCTGGAGGACAGCCCAGAGTTGGTCGTTCAGCTCTGGGCTTTGGAGGGCTGCCTTCCAGCGGCGGCGTCGCTGACAAAGAAGGTCCCGCGCTGCTCCCGCAGCCGGGGCGGTGGCAGGAACGAGTGAGCTCGAGTCTTCCTGTGATTTGGTATTGACGGCCGCTATAGGCGCATCGCGATTGGTGGCGTTTTCGCGACTGTCGTCGCCGGTACATTCCCAGAGCATGTGGCTTAGCGTTGCTCTGTGCCCGCATGCTTTACATATATCGGTGGGGTATATATTCGGGTAGAGGTGGCGTAGAACGACCAGGCTAGTGTAGGAATGGGTTTGGAGTAAGCGAAAGCTCACGACATTTCGCCTGTTTCATTTCTCGTGCGGTGGTGGGAACCTGCGCCTTTCGAGGCTGTAGTGTTGGGTGATGTGACGGAACGTTTTAAGACGATCACCCTATGACCATTCTGAATTTTGTTGCTGCGTGCCTATCAAAGTGCCTTGATCCAGCAGATCCATCACCCCGCTCTCGGAGTCAGAGGCAGTGGCCACATAGTGAGCCGTGGCTCGGTGAGTGAGACCTCGAGCCGCGGCGTGGGCCGCCTCGTTCCCCGCGAGCGGAACGCTGGTGTGTGCCGGGGTCCGTAGGAGGAAAACCGTGGGAATTTGGGGCTGTGAGCGCGACGTCGAGTCGCCATCTGCACACATTTGAAGGATGCGCGCTGCTTCCCGCGAGACACGGCCGCGCGCGAAACTGCGGACTGCCGCCTGCGAGTCGCTTATCACAATCTCTGCATGTGGCGCTGCGGCGAGTGCTAAGGCTATCGCGGCTTCTTCGGCCGCCTCCGTGTGTCCCGTCGTCACCGTGGCCCTCACGAGGCATTTGCCCTGATGGTCAACGACCACAGTCACGTGGGCTCTTCTTCCTTCTCCATATCTCGCGGCGTCTACGTATACCACGTCGGTACTGTTACGAAACTTCTTTCGAAGCTGTCTAGCACGCTCGTTACGCCGTCCGATGTGGTGCGTCGGGTGCATATTCCTTGGAATCGGCGTAACGATCAAGCGGTCGCGGACTGAGGTAGGGACCTCCACCTTTTCTCCTTGCTGAGCGTGATATCTGATGCCCAGCGACTCAAGGATGTGCCGACCCGTCTTTGATTTGGTTAAGCGTTCGTGTTGCGCAACGTCATGGGCCTCAATTAACTCGTCGAGTGAGTTGTGAAGTCTGAGCTCTAGAAATCTTTCGGTACTCGCGTTGATCGGGAGGCCGATAGCTCTCTTAAAAGCCTTTCGTATCATGCAGTTGATTTTGTTTTTTTTTGAGCCTAGCCACTTGAGGTATGGGACAACGTATGTTATTCGGCTTATCGCGTAGGCCTGCACGAGACGGATCGCGCAGTGTTCGCGCAGACCGTTACGTCTATTAGTGATACGACGCAAAAGTCTGATCGCGTCGTCTACTGAACGACGGAGTCGGCGCACAGTCTCACCATTATGGCCATTTGCCTGTATGTGTAAACCCAGAATTTGAATTTTGTCTACGTTTGGTATGGGAGTGCCGTCTGCCAACAGGACAAGTATTTTGAAGAATTCCCTTTCCTCGCCACGTGGAGTTTTGCGGCCTCTGCTTGTGGGATTGTAGATTAAATGTTCGGACTTGGTGGCTGAGCACTCGAGGCCCGTTCCTTGCAAGTACTCCTGAACTTTGTCTACTCCCACCTGTAGCGTTCTCTCGACGTGACCGTCACAACCTCCTCCGGAAACCCAGAGGGTGATGTCGTCCGCGTATATACTGTGATACGGACCGGGTATTTCCAATAATTTCTCTGGTAGCCCCAATAGCACTAAATAAAAAAGTAATGGTGATATTACGGAGCGTTGTGGCGTGATCTTTGAGCCCATTTTAAAATCTTGTGACTCTTGGTCGGTGATCACGACACTTGCGCGCCTGCTTGCAAGAAATTCACATATGTAATTGTACATTTTTCGACCTAGACCTAATGCCTCAACTTGTTTCAGTATCGATTGGTGTTTGACGGTATCAAATGCCTTTTTAATATCCAGGCCAAGAATCGCCTTGGTGGAGCTCGTAGTGTCGTCAACAATTTGGTGCTTTAGCTGAAGTAGGGCATCCTGTGCGGAAAGTTTGTGGCGGAATCCCAGCATGGTGTGCGGGAATGCGTCACGGTCTTCGAGAAAGTCGGTTACCCTAAGGAGAACTGCGTGCTCAATGACTTTTCCTACACAGGACGTAAGCGAAATTGGCCTCAGATTATCGAGCGCAATCTGCTTGCCTGCTTTAGGTATCATGACAACTCACTCTTTTCCCCGCTTCGGGAAGGGAGCCGTCTCTCCAGCACTCGTTGACGTAAGTTACCATTCGGGAGATTGACTCATCTAAGTTTCGGAGAGCCTTGTTGGTAACCCTTTCTGGTCCTGGCGCCAACCGGGAGTTAAGTTTGAAAAGGACTGCCCGAATTTCTGCCTCGTTAAAGTCTGCGTCTAATTTATCATTAGCAACTCCATCGTAATCAGGGTGTTGGACGATGTCTTCTGTCTTAAAGTAACTGTCTCGTATTGCGGTGAGGATATTCGCACCTTTATAATCATTAACAAGTCTCCGAGTTTTATGGCCTTGGGCGACCCGAGTCTCCTCCGGATCCAACAGACGCCGAAAGAGACGCCGAGCACCCTCCCCACGCTTCTGCTTCTTCAAGCCATTACACATGTCTTACCACTGTGCCATACATACTTTGAACGCGTGTTTCTCGATCTGTCTGCCAAACTGTGCCATGCGTTTTCGCAATGCTCGGTTGTGTCTTTGGCGTTTCAACCTTTTACGTAGGGCTTTCTTTTCTTCCCACATCACAGCAGCCGGCTGTCGATTACTTCAAGCTTCGCCTCGGAAGGAATGTCACACGTTGCCGCATCTACGTTTGAGCGTCGCCATTCATTCGTCTATATTCATGCTCGGCTCGTCGCCGCGCCCTCCTTCTTCTCGTTTCTTCCGGAAAGCGTCTCACTTTACTAGTTTAAGTTTACAGCCGTTGCCTTTTGAGCATGCTCCACGATCACTCAGGCCCGTGTCAATTATAATCTCTGTAAGCGAGTGGTCACTCCCCAAGTCCTCTTGCATGTTTTGCCAAGACTCTGCGGTTACATTCGATACGAACGCAAGGTCTGGCAGCGTCTGCATTCACGCTATTGCCCCTGCGTGTTGGATCGGCGGGGTTCGCGACGAATTCAAGCCGTAGGTCTTGCGAGTCTTCCCAAAGGTGTTTGCCTTTAGGCGTTTCACGCATGTATACCCAGGCCCCGTGCGGCGCAATAAAATCACCCGCGACTAGCAGAGGTTCCCCGTTGGCGGCCGTGCTAGCCATCCGGAGCAGCTCCCCAAATCGGTGCTGCAACGTGGGTTTACTGTATACGTTAAGGACAAACAGCCCTCGCCCATGCCTAGGAATTAATTCTACGAAAACGTGTGGTATATTTGCACGCTCAAGTTCACGCTGCGCCACTGTGACGTTACGTCTAACAAGCACGGCGACGACCGGTGCCGGAGGCGGCGAGCGCAACGGTGGCGACCGCAGGCGCACCGACGTCGTGAGCGGAACGCCCCGCCGCCGGCGTCCCGCTGCCACCCCCGGCGACCCGCCATGTGCCGAGCGGGATGTCACCTGTTGTTTTCTCTGTCTGCTGTTAGTAGCTGCCGTGTTTATGGCTTTGTAACCAGCAAGTTTTGCCGGATAGTTTGTCTCCTGTAAAATGATAACATCAGGTTTAACTAGTTTCAAGAAATACTTTATTATCATGCATCGGCCAGCAAAGCCAGCAATAAAATCCTTCAAATGATGAAGGGATATGGCACTCAGTAGTCTTAATTCATCAGAATAATCAGTCTACTTCCATTGATATTAAAAGAAAGTCAAAATGCTGTTGTGAGGAGAGTATAGTTAAATATACTATGATATTAGGCTAGTACTGCATGGCGAAATTGTGGACAGTGTTTGAAAAATTCAGAAAACAAGCTCTTCCTGCACTATGTGTGTCCTATGCGGCGCAATTTGTGAAGATGAAATAGCCTCTGGGGTTTTCGATATATAGGACATAGGTTTTGGCAGATGCATCACAAGCTATGCTCTGCAGTTTCACAGGAGTTCCCGCATTATTAACCAAACAACTTTCAGCAAGCAGTCACTTAGCTTATTCAACAAAGCACTACAAAAACGCATTAGCACTTTGTAGTTTGGTTTTTCAAAAAAAGTTCTGTTTTTCTAATTCCGGATGTGACCAAAGATTGCCTTACTCTTGGCAAGTGGAAAACCGTCAATATTCAAACACAGTCTGAGCTCGTTAGGCAAGCGTGTACATTCCAGCAGTTTGCCGCAGACAGGCCTCTAGACCAAAATACAGGAACTTCCCTTCTGCTAGCTCTCTAATGTTAAGGGCACTCCCTGGAGTTTTTAAGAGTATCCTAGCAGATGATGGCATTGACAAAAAACAAGACTGGCTCCTAAAAACTGATAGCATCGACGTGACCATGGCATGCGAGCCCCACAGTTCAACCACTCGCGCTAATAATCTTTGTCGGAAATCACTTCTCTTCGTCGTGAGACACGATGCTTCAACATAAGCGGTCATAATCTACAAATCACTGCTGAGCCACCGCGCCAATCATACTGCAACGAAAAGGCTGGTGGCGGCAAGTTTACGTCATCACCGCGTGAGCCAACGCTGATTGGACTACCTATTAGATCTGCAACACGCTGATTCATTACGTGTACTTTATAATTAACAAAGCTGGCAAATTGCCACAAGCTCGGGACCATGCGCCATCATTTTATTGCACCGAGTCGCTTAAGAGGACATTACATTTTTGTGGACTCTGTCTGACATTGAGCGCTAGAGGCCGGCTCTGCGAGGTCATTAATTGTTTACGCTCACAAGCTGAACACGCGCATCAAGGAGGCATTTTAACTCGCGGGAAAATGTACATTCATTGCTTTGGGCCATCACAAATACACAAAACAACCCCTGCAACGCTTTCAAGAAACTGCATGCAACTCACCAATGCTCATGCCCATGAATGTACCTTTCCGCATGCCGCCATTGAAGAAATTGGAAAGGAAGCGGAAGATCAGGATGTTCCTCTTGCATTGCTGGCACTCGCCTACAGAGGGAGATCTGCCAAGAACCAACCGGGTGGTAGGCACAGTGTGGAGATGATGATGATGATTCCCAGAAGAATGATACTACTCACCACGGGGGATCGGCCACGATGCGTGCGGCAGTAGAATTTGTGAAACAAAATAAAAAAAACAATAAAACAGAACAAAGAGAGTAGAAAAAGAGTGCGAAAAGTATGCGAAAAGATAACCTAAACAGGCACAACAATAACTGGGATAATTTTGGCCATTTTATTTTTCTCCGAACCCCGTGAGTCACATAGTCACATTGGTTCCAGCGCTTCCGGTGGTCAGAAATTAGAGAACTTTAGTTATATGTCTGTGAAATAATAAATATGTGAGGTTTAACGTCCCGAAACTAGCATATGATTATGAGAGACGCCGTAGTGGAGGAATCCGGAAATTTTGACCACCTGGGTTTCTTTAACGTGCACCCGACTCTGAGCTCATGGACCTACAGCATTTTCGCGTCCATTGAAAATGCAGGCATCGCAGCCGGGATTTCACTATATAATACGTTGTTTTCATCTCACATTACTATTGTAGTTTAGTGTGGGCAGATATATCTAAAGAAAATTGGAACAAAATATTTTTACTGCAGAAAAAAGCAATTTGTCATATTGCAAACATACCATACTACGCACATACAAGTGTTTTATTCGGAGAATATAACATTTTACCGATCGATCACATACACAGCTTTAACCTTATTATGAAATACAAACAAAGCTTGCTATCAAACAACGCTTGTTTTCTAAAAACTGTGTATCCTCAGGAAAACTACACAATCCCATTATGACATTCGGAAAAGGTCTTCCTGGTTCGTTCCTTGTTAGAGAACTAATCATGGTTTGAGAAGACTTGAACTCTGTATTCCTGCTTGTTTTAACATGTTCGAAATTAAAAACATTGCCATCTCAAGTATACATTAAAAACAACGTAAGAAGCTTCTCATCCAGAATGGCGGCGTGTAGTTTAGCTTCTTCTAATTGTCCGGCTAAAATACTATATGTAAAAGAAACACCTTATAATAGTGCTCGTGTGGAACATGGCTACTATGAAGTTTGCTTTCTTTGCTATTTTTTCTTTGCTTTTTTACGAGTAAAACATGTAACATCTCACTCGTGAGTGTTACCCTTGTACATAAAAACTTGTGCTGTTTGTATTGTGTCTTTAAAAGAAACAGGATGTCATGTTGGCTAGAGCTGCGCCACCCAAAAAAGCCACTGGCGGTTTATTTCGAGCCCTTTTAAAGCAAACGATATGAAAGAGGGAAAGGGAACAAAGAGAGGGCAGAATAAGTGTGACGTACAGTCACACTGATAAGCTGCAATCTGATACATGTTCTTGTGCTGATTAAAAAACATTTTAGAAAGCTTGATGAAAGTTGTTGTCGTAATGCAATCGTCGAGGTTCCGCACGTTTCCTGGTAGACTTTCGTGCACTTGAAAAATTGAAATTGTCCCCTTCATGGTGGGCACCTTGCGTTATAGCTGTGGGATCCGCTATGCCTTGTTGGTCTCCGTGCGCTTGTACGCCAGGTGTATTGCTGTCCTGGCTTTTGTCCCTATTGACCATGTTTTCAGGGCTGTCGGCGTCTTGGTCTTCATCCTCGCTTGTACCGTTTCCGGGTATGCGCAGCAGGTGTTGCCTGTTTCGCCTCAGCATCCGCTGGTCCTCGGTCTTCACCATGTAAGATCTTGGTGCGGCTTGCTCGCTAACTGTCGCTGTGCATGACCAGTGTCCATTATAAATGCGTACTGCAGTTCCACTTCCAAGCGGTGGTAGTGCCTTTCCCTTCGAAGACTGGCGACGCTTTTTCACTGTAGTTGCGGGATCGGCTCTGTACTCGGGAAGGGTCGTGCGAAGGTGCCGGACATGCAGTAGTTCACCCGGAGAGCGACCATCTTCTAGTGGGGATGACCGATAGGCTAAAAGCCCCAACCAAAAGTCACCGTTGGAGTCGTTGGTCTTCTTTAGAATGCGCTTAACAATCTGAACCCCCTTTTCTGCCAGTCCATTTGACCGAGGGAATTCTGGACTCGATTTGATGTGCTTTTGCGATCCAAACTGGGGCCCCATTGTCAGTACATACATGAACCGGGATGCCGTACCGTGAGAAGATGGCCGATATTTTATCTATGACTTCTTTGGCCATTGTGCTTCTTAGCTTCTCTACGGCAGGGAAATTGGAGTGGGCATCGTATACAATGACATAGGAGGCTCCCCCGAACTGAAAAATGTCAATTCCCACTCGGTGCCATGGCCTGTCCGGGGTTGGCTGCATTGGAAGGGGCTCACTCGGCTGCTTGTATGCATACCTCTGGCAAGTACTGCACCCCCGAACGAAGGAGTCAATGGAACTGCTGAGTCCAGGTCAAAATACCAACCTGCGTGCTCTCGCCTTGCATTTATTTAGTCCGAGGTGTCCATCGTGAATTCGTCGAAGAATTTCTGCTCTCATGGCTTTGGGTATGACCACTTTGCATCCCTTCAGTAGTGTACCTTCTACCACTGACAGTTCTCCGGCAAAGGGCTTGAGTTCACCTTCGACGGCGTCACCCCGTGAGATTCGTTCTCTCACCTCGCTCAAATACGGGTCGTTCCTCGTTTCCTTTTCCAGACGTACTTTCATGGGCGTGCTTGCGATGCCGGAGACGAACTCTGTCGCAAGGATGTCGACGTCTGTGAATGCACTCGATGACTGTGATGGCATAGGTGCACGCGACAGCATGTCCACCAGAACCAGCCTCTTGCCAGGCACGAACTGCAGAGTATAATCATATTGTAAAAGCCTGATGAAAAAACGCTGTAATCGTGGTGGCATGTCTCCAATGCCCTTTTGAGAAATGGCAAGCAGGAGCCTATGGTCGGTTTCGATCCATACCTTTCGACCATAAACAAAATAATGAAATTTCTCGCATGCAAACACTATACCGAGCGTTTTCTCTTCAATTTGCGAGTAACGGGTCTCGCAATCAGTTAATGTTTTTGATGCATACGTCACTGGGCGCCAGTCATTGCCATGTTTCTGCAGCAGGGCCGCGCCTAAACTAGTCCCCGAAGCATCCGCAGTGATCTTAGTGTCCTTCTCGTCAAAGAGTGCGAATAACGGTGGGTTTGTTAACACGTTGCACACTGCTTCCGATTCCCGCTGATGCGCGATGGTCCATTCAAACGTGACGTTTTCTTTCACAAGGCCGCGCAGCAAGATTATCTTATCACTCAACGACGGCACATATTTGCGAAAATAGTTGACCACGCCCATCATTCTGCGCACAGTGTGCCTATCTGTAGGTGTCGGCGGTGAACGGACGCTTTCAACCAGGTTGCGACTCGGACTTATTTTCTGCTCACTTATTACGTCACCCAGGAACTCAATTTCTTGCACGCCAAAAACGCATTTCGGCAGGTTAAAAGTCAGGCCCGCTTTTTGTGCCCACTTCAGCACGGCTTGCAGGCGTTCGTTATGCTGATCCTTGCTGACACCCCACACTAAAATGTCGTCTATGTATATGCGTACACCTGCCAATCCTTCAAATATTTGTTAGCGTTTTCTCGAAACTTTCGCTTGCTGACGAAATTCCGAATGGATGTCGCAAGAAGCGGTAATGCCCGAACGGCGTCGCAAAAGTGCACACTCGTGATGTAGTTGCGTCCAATGGAATTTGATGGAAACCTGCCTTGGCGCCTAGGCGCGAAAAAAATGTTGCACCTGACAGCTCTGCTTCAATCTCTTCCCTTTTTGGCATATGATAGTGCTCACGCTTTATGTTCTTGTTCATTTCCCTCGGATCCATGCATACACGAAGCGCCCCACCTTTCTTACGCGTAATAACCAGAGGGCTCACCCATTCTGTCGGTTCGTCCACTTTCTTGATAATGGGGGCAGTTTCCATGCGTTCCAGTTCTTGTCGAAGAGGACCTCTCAGGGCCAAGGGTACCCGTCGGGCTGGGTGCACGACTGGAACAGCATCCTCCCGCAGGACCATCCGGTATCGCCTTCCGACACAGCCCGTACCCTGAAATAAGTCTGGAAAGGCCTTCTTGGGTTCCGGCTCGCTCCACCTTACCGAATCCACAAATTTCGGGACAAACCCAAATTACTTACATGCGTGCAGCCCTAATATGACCTGGCGACCTTTTTTGACTACGAAGAAGGTCACAGCGTGCGTCACGTCGTTTAGTAGCAACAATTCCCTGCCATATCCGACATGCTTGATGGCGCTGCCGTTGTAAGCCTTCAAAACTGCACTACTTTCTGCAGGTCCGCTGCTGGCTTGAAACGACAGAAAAGAGACCACGGAATTATGTTGGCTTGTGAACCTGTGTCCACTTTGAATCTGATTTCCTGTCCGCCTAGCTTTCCGCTCAACGTCCAGTCTGCGCTTTCCCCGAGGCTGACACCGATGTCCAAAATGTCAAATCCGTCCTCTGCTTCAACTTCTTGTACTTGGTCTACGTGTCGGCTTGGTCGACGCTTGCAGCATATAGCAAAATGGTTCGGCTTATTGCAAGCAAAGCATGTCTTTCCATGTGCTGGACATTGCCTTTGCGCGTGCTCCTCGTTACACTGTCGGCACCGAAATCTTTTTTTGTTGTGCTCTGCCCTGTGAGCGTAGTCTACTTGCAACGTTTGACTCGACCAAGCAGCAGTTTGTCGTGCTGAAACCTCGGCTGTTTTACAAATCTGCTCAGCCTTCTGTAAGGTTAAGCCCTTTTCTCGCAGCATCTTTTCCCTTATCTTCGGGTTGTTTGTGCCAAAAACAACCTGATCTCGTATCATGGATTCTTCTAGCGTGCCGAAACTGCATAGCTTCGCCAGTTTTTTAAGCTCTCAAAATAATGCTCAAACTGCTCTCCTTCGTTCTGCATGCGAAGGCGAAAAACCTGCCTCTCGTAAACCTCGTTCCCCTCGTCGACACAAAACTCCTCGAACTTCCGCAACACTGTCCGGTAGTCTTCATTGCTCTCACCTTCTGCGAACGAGAAGTTGTTGTAGATGTCGAGGGCTTCCTCACCGTCGATGCTGAGCAAGATTGCTGTCTTGGAGGCTTCCGTCCTGGGTGGTTTAGTGGGCGTCGCCGCGAAGAAAAGTTCCAGTTTTGCTTGAACATCTGCCAATTTCTTCGTATGTCGCCTGCCAACCACAGCTCTTCTGGATGCTTGACGTTTTCCATTTTGACGAGGCTTTGGCACTTCTGACACCATGGCTTGTGTCTCTAAAAGAAACAGGATGCCATGTTGGCTAGAGCTGCGCCACCCAAAAAAGCCACTGGCGGTTTATTTCGAGCCCTTTTAAAGCAAACAATATGAAAGAGGGAAAGGGAACAAAGGGAGGACAGAATAAGTGTGACGTACAGTCACACTGATAAGCTGCAATCTGATACACTGTTCGAATACCCAGTGTTGTAAGCGTTTTATAATCATTTTGTAATACTTTCTTAGCCGTTTAGCAACGTGGGGATTGTTTCATGATTGACCGTACACTGTCTTCTTGTTTTATTTTTTGTTTTTTTTCTCTTTGTGGTTTGCCCACTTTATGTAAACCTGAAACTGATGTAATTTGATGCCTTTTCTTTTTATTTCCTGATTTTTTGAAGCTAGAAAATTGACGTCAAATTGTTTTTATTTTTTGTTTTTTCATTTTTGTGCTTTGCGGATTTGTAATGCAAAGTAAAAATGGGTAGGAGTCTCGTCAAGCTGCAAACATAGGGGCTTTTTGCTCTTATCCTTGCGTTTTCTTTCCGCAACTCTGCGAAGAAAATGCTCAATAAAACTGAAACAGAACTGAAACTGATGCCATTACCTGCGGGTCAGCAGCCGAGTACCTTACCCATGGATCACCGCGGCGGGGCGATATGTGTCAGCGAATTTCTTAGCGAGGGTTATTGTCTGATGCCTGTACCTGCGGGTCAGCAGCCGAGTACCTTGCCCCTGGATCACCACGGTGGGGCGATATATGTCAGCGAATTACGTCGCGGAGGTTATTGTCTTCATAACTAATACGTTTTAAACCAGAATAACTCTGCCATTGTGTACCAAAGTCATATGTATTCATTCGGAATAAGGCAACACGTATGCGATCAGCAATCATTTTTTTATATCACTAGACGTATTTTTTATAATAAATTTGAAGTCAAATAGTGTTCATTGCACAAATCCTGTTTTCCCATTGATAAATAGTCACGCTGGATGCTGTCTTTTAAGAATAATCTTGCGAATGGTGTTCTGCGAACATTTTCAAGATGCTGGCAAGAGCGCAAGGACGTTTGTTCCTTTTGAGGACGAGCAAAAGTAGTCGACTGTCGTCTGGGTTAATTAGGACTAAAGGGTTCTTGCCCCATCCCCTGGCGTGGGTGTGTGGCTCAGATTCTACGCGCGCTCTACTTCTACATCCTCTCGTGCCTCGTCGACCGCGTGCTGAGTTTTGGCTCGTATGTACGATTGTGGATCCTCAGAGCTCGCTTATTCCTTTCTGTTGGCTCATCGGCTTCGAGAGAGTGGCTGCCGGCGCCTCCGCTGACCAGCGTGCGTGTCCTGCTGCATCTACTACAATGCCGTCGTTTTCAGGGTGTGCAAGAGGCGGCTCTACTCCAAACGACGAACGGAGAGTCGCTGAAGACGGCCGAGCCTCCGCCACTGGCAGCGAGAAACGTCGCCAATATTGATGCGTATACTCATTACCCGGTCGACGCCTTCGCGTCTGCCACCACTGCCACTCGATGAAGCCCGTTCCCGAGGCCTGAGCCGCAGCCGACGCACCACGTTGTTGTGGCGCAAGACGCGCGTCAAGTGGAACCACCCAGGGTCGACGCCTGCGCATCTGCCTCGGCTGCCACTCCATGCGGCCTGACCCTGAGGCCTGAGCCACAGCCGAAACACAACGTCTTTGTGGCGCAAGACGCGCGTGAAGTGGAACCACCAAGGGTTGACGCCTGCGCATCTGCATCCGCTGCCACTCGGTACGGCCCGACCCTGAGGTCTGAGCCACAGCCGACACACCACGTCGTTGTGGCGCAAGACGCGCGTCAAGCGGATTCACTCAGGGTCGACGCCTGCGCATCTGCATCCGCTGCCACTCGGTACGGCCCGACCCTGAGGGCTGAGCCACAGCCGACACACCACGTCGTTGTGGCGCAAGACGCGCGTCAAGCGGAACCACCCAGGGTCGATGCCTGTGCATCTGCATCCGCTGCCCCTTGATGCGGCCCGTCCCCGAGGCCTAAGCCGTAGCCGACACACCACGTCATTGTGGCGCAAGACGCGCGTCAAGCGGAATCAGCTAGGGTCGACGCCTGCGCATCTGCATTCGCTGCCCCTCGATGCGGCCCGTCTCCGAGGTCTGAGCCGCAGCCGACACACCACGTCGTTGTGGCGCAAGACGCGCGTCAAGTAGAACCTCCCAGGGTCGACGCCTGCGCATCTGTATCCGCTGCCCCTCGACGTGGCTCGTCCTCGAGGCCTGAGCCACAGCCGACCCACCACGTCGTTGTGGCGCAAGACGCGCGCCAAGCGGAACCACGCAGGGTCAACGCCTGCGCATCTGCATCCTCTGCCCCTTGATGCGGCCCGCCCCCGAGGCCTGAGCCGCAGCCGACACATCACGTCGTTGTGGTGCATGCAAGACGCGCGTCAAGTAGAACCACCCAGGGTCGACGCCTGCGCATCTGCATCCGCTGCCCCTTGATGCGGCCCGTCCCCGAGGCCTAAGCCGTAGCCGACACACCACGGCGTTGTGGCGCAAGACGCGCGTCAAGCGGAACCACCCAGGGTCGATGCCTGCGCATCTGCATCCGCTGCCCCTCAATGCGGCCTGTCCCCGAGGCCTGAGCCGCAGCCGACACATCACGTCGTTGTGGCGCAAGACGCGCGTCAAGCGGAACCACCCAGTGTCGACGCCGGCGCATCTGCATCCGCTGCCCCTCGATGCGGCCCGTCCTCGAGGCCTGAGCCGCAGCCGAAGCACTACGTCTTCGTCTAGCAAGAAGAGGCGCGTCAAGTGTAACCACTCAAGGCCGATGCATCTCCATACGACGTGTCCCCCCGTCTACTTGATACGGCCAGTGCTGAGGCCTCCTCCGAAGCCAAGACACCGTGTCTTCGTGGTGCTAGATGTGCGTGTGACCGCAACTTGGACGGCTGTCCGTCGCCGAGCAACGCCATAGGTGGCGTGGATCCGCTGAAACTTGGCGGGGATTTCTGTGCAAGCCCTCGGCCCCCGCTAAAAAAGCGCCCTTCAATATCTTGTCCTTCAGAAACGGTGATTGTGGCACTGGCTCCAAAATCAAGCATGCGACATGAGGCGTCATCAAGAAGAGCGCTTGCTTGCGCATGTTCCGTTTCGGTATGATACCTGAAATATATTAATACGTTTTGGCAAAGACAAGAATAATGGTGAATACCGGGAAACAGAAGGAGACGGATGTCGGACGCCTTGTTGACCAAGGTACCATCCAAGAACTCTCGCAGTAGTCTCCTATGCCCCTGAAAGCTAGCGAATCGTCCCAAGCAAAATGTGGGCAGGAGGCTGCACTTGTCATGCGGGCGCATACTTTGCCATGCTCTCTGGAACCTGTACCACAGTGGCGGCAAATGTCTAGGCGTCATCAACAAAATCAGAGGCCTCATCTACTGCGATTCAAAGGTATAGAGGTGAACGGTGACCTCATTAGACCACCTCGCAACAAGTCATAGGGACCACGAGTCGCGCATCGGCAAGGTCATTTCCGACGTGGTGCTTAGCCACTTCCTGTCTGCCGCTCACGACCTACGCGGAACTGCTGAGCAGGAAGACGAAAAGTGGGCACTGAAGAAGCTCTTGAACGAAACGTGCCTAGCAGCGGACGGTATTTAGCGAAGAAACCGATGGCGATAACTCTGACGCTAACATTAGTTTCTCGATATTTGCCCATTGGTACTCTGAACGGGAGGAAGTGCCAAACGCAGCGAACCATGCGAACATGAAATCTCGCTCCTGAAACAAGGCTTCAAGTCAGTGTCAAACCAAATAGAAGTATAGAAGACCCTATTGTAAACAGCTGGTAATATTAGTCTTGAACGTACGTGTGCGTATAAGATATATAAATATACCGTTAGCGTCATTTCCTAGCGTTTTGCTCGACAAAAAAAGTAAACCCTTCACCTTTCCGCCCCAAGCTTCGCCCAACAATAATTGCCCCAATATCCAAAATCAGCCAAACTTCTTTTTTGTTTCAACTGCTGGGGAGGTTTTCCGACATTTTGCAAGATTTAAAACATAACATGGACACGCACTGCCATGTATATATTTCAAATACCTTCTTCGGTCCCTCCATGATACCATGCAGGAATGGAAGGAATAATAGCAATACAAATGCAACTTGATTTTTACTTGGGTGTCCTCTATGCATGACAGGGCTCTCTGCATGTCACTGTTTTGTTGTTATTGGTATGCAGATATTCGCATAGGCAGACGCCGACTCTATCGCCGTGCCTTAACCTAAGGAGAGGAAACTGCCCCCTTGCCCCCCTCCATATTGCGAACGCCCATTAATATTCGTGTACACAAGGCTTGATGGCGTCGCCTTCCGGAGTGAATCGACGAAAATGGTGAAGATTTCCATCCCTAGACAACCAGTTTCAATCAATCAATCAGCCAATCAATCATGAGAACTTTATTTTTTATGAAAAGAATAAAATAACAAAGAATATTTGGACCGATAGTCTCAAGTGGCCAGCGACCGGTTCAATACAATTTGTATAGAGAACGTACAGGAAGCAAAAGAAAGAAGAAAAAAAAAACAGAAACAAATTATATAAATACAGGCAATACACGTACACATTTTCTTTTACGAACACTCGACCTTATTAGGTTAGCTTGCTGTACCCAGCACTCATTTGAAAAAAAAGCGAATAAAAATAAAACAGACATACACACAGGCTGATATATTTTGTCTAGATAAAAAAAAAGGACTTGCATGCTATCGACCTAAATTATGTGCAGCTTTATTCTCAAGAGGAATTTCGTTCTATATTTTCATTCCATTAAATTTGATCAGTCTTTCTCCACAATTATAGTAGCATTTGGGCAGATTGGCATTCCCATTAAATGCATGTCACGAATCACGTGTAGGAATTAAGAAAATATCAGCAGGCAAAGGGAAATTTCCATAAAATATGTTAGTTATTGAAACAGCAATTCCGTAGTCTTGCAACATTGTAGCCGAGAGAATGTGTTGCGATTCGAAACTCATCTACAGGTTCACCTGAGCTAGTGATTTTTGAATGCACACTTTCGAATTCGTTCTAGATTTTTTGGGTAACTCTTGGGCATAACACCTCACTATGCCAAGCAGTAACTCATATGACAATGACACAGTGAAAAGTAGAATGTACGAAGTAGGGCTTGTGGAATATATCAACGAGCTTTTATTAAGGTATAGTAGCCATTGGCTACCATTGCACACACACTCTGTACTTGCTCGTGCCAATATAAATTTCCATCAAAAATGACACCCAAATATTTAAAAGAATAAATTTGTTGAATATATAGGAACGTTGTTTATTGATAGGATAAAAAATTCAATATCATTGTGTTGCTTGCGAAAGTGAAACACAACGTATTTTGTTTTAGTACAGTTACCAGTGAGCTTATTCTTGGAAAAAGCATTTCGAAATGTTCGAAAATTGGTCATCACGTCATTTTAAGCGCTGCTAAGGAGTGTCCTGTAAAAACTAAAACAGAGTCGTCCGCGTACATCAACGCCCTTGACCTCTGTAGGATGTGCGGTACATCATTAATATAGAAAGAGAACAATATGGGGCCTAATTATACTGAACCTTGTGGTACCCCTGATTTATTATAAGTGTATTTATTTAACCTTGCTTCCCTACAAAGAATCTTTGAATTTCGGACGAAACTTACTAGCGCAGTCAGCAGGATGGACTCGCCAGCGCGTCTGGTTTGAGGAACACGAAGCTGGTTTTCTTGTCGGCCGGCAATTCATTTGAAACTTTGGAGATCGAAGATGCAGTCTCGTGACTCATTCGCCATTGCTGTTATAGAACCAAGCGAGGTCAGCGGCAAGGAATTTAAATCCGTCATTTAACCATATGGTGTAGTAGTGCAAATTCGACGGGGACGAAGAGGACAAAAAACACGACACTCGCTACACTCGCAACTAATTTTTATTTCAGAAGCAGCACTTCATATATAACCCAAAACCCTAGAGACACAGAAAAGAACTACGAACACTGAATCATTGCCAACAGAAGCTTTTGCGCAGACTCAAACAATATTACCCGGCAGTTAAGCTTAGACACTTTTAGATGACATAACTAAAACAGCCCTGGGTAACATCAAATAAAAAAAAACAAAAAAAACAAAAAAACAAAAGATTATGCGGGAATTCACACATGTTTGAAACGAAATATTTGAAACGACTAGAAGGAGAGTATGACACATGCAAACACTGATCTCAATTAAGTCCTTCGGGGTAGCTGGTTCTCGGTTTTTTTGTTTTTTTGTTTTTTTTTGATTTGGTGTTACCCAGGGCTGTTTTATGTCATCTAAAAGTGTCTAAGCTTAACTGCCGTGTAATATCGTTTGAGTCTGCGCAAAAGCTTCTGTTGGCAATGATTCAGTGTTCGTAGTTCTTTTCTGTGTCGCTAGGGTTTTGGGTTATATATGAAGTGCTGCTTCTGAAATAAAAATTAGTTGCGAGTGTAGCGAGTGTCGTGTTTTCTTGTCCTCTTCGTCCCCGTCAAATTTGTGCTACTACACTATATGGTTAAATGATGTCTCACCAACTAGCCCAGCTCTCAACCTTACTGAATTTAAATCCGTCCTGTGCAGGACCACGAAACGAAAAAAACCTCTACAAAACGTCTTGAAACGGGTGGAGTTGCCTCTATATGTTAGTGGAGTTGCCTCTACGAATTGAGCGTTGGAACTCGCATGGGAATACTGCACTTGACTTAACAAGTGTGGTTTTGCAAGACTCGTATGAGTGTGCCGTGACTGGTCGTACTGGATTAGACAAAGAAACAACTATTATGTTGTTGTCTTTTCCAGACAAACTTTTTCTCTTTATTGCCGTGTTGCTGCGTAGCTGCAATTTTTCAGTATCACGGTAAAACAGAGCTTGAATGTTTGCACTGCCTTTCAATGTGATTGCTTGTCTTCCTCTGATGCGATGTTCTTATAGTAGAGTAATATGAAGACTGTTCGCGATTATTCTTGTTTTCGCGTAGAAGTGGCTTAACTTGTAATGAAAGACACCAGAAATGGTTCGCACAGAAACATTTTGCGTGAAGTGACCACCGTGCACATGCCAGACAACAACTGTTCTCCATGTTTCAAACGGATACTTAATAACTCTGCACAGTCACCTAAAAAACGGCTAGTTCAATCTTGCGCTTGAATCGTGCCCGCATGTCTTTAAAACTACGCCTGCGTGTCTCGATCAGTACGAATTTAAAGAACTTGCCAGTTTTGATCCAGTTATTTTTTGTGATGTATCTTGTCTGATGGCTCAATTCTAAGCATCGTCAATTTCATATGATTCCAGGATACCTTAAGGTGGAAAGAAATTTATTACAAATTAGTACAATTGTGTATATTTTGTTATTTAAAATGTTTTACCACACTACTTTGTTAAATATTTTATCTTGTTTGCTTGCTTTATCTTGTGGGCAGTATTTCTTCACTACTGCTTTCAAGCATAGCACGTAGAGAACACCACAGCGCCAGATTTTGTAGCAGCCTGAGTCCTGCAGCACATTGATAGAGAAACTGAATTTTTGTGGCTGCAGGTGCAGCCAGATTCGTCCTAGCTGTCACCCTTTTCACTCTCACTTTATGCATTTCTACTTTATTAATACTGAAACGTGTGTACAAAGAATGGAGTTATTAGTACAATTGAGCATGTCTGCCTGTTCATTTACATGAAAGTGAATTCTGGAGTGTCAATACTGTGCTTATCGGATTTAATATCAGCTCAATAGATGCTTGTATGTAGGTCTGTGAGGTTAGGGTAGATGGACAAGTATATTGCCAAATTTGTTGGTCACCAGCACAATGAATGACTAAAAAAAGGAGTAAAATGACCGTAAAGCGATTCCTGTCCTCTTTTAATTTTTGTTGTAGTCGTGAGGCTGCTAACCAAAGATGTTATGAAGGTTTATTGGTAAACCTTTGTGCATTAAAAAGTGACAGGGACAAAAACGCATACCATAAACAATACAAAACAAGCCATTATAACATGTTAGAAGGGTGCTGACTTGAGCTTGTTTATTTGCCATACTCGTGAACTGTTACACGTAAAATACGTAGACAGGAACGCAGAGAGGCCTTTCTGTGTTCCTGTCCCCATATTTCACATGCAACAGTTTACGAGTATGGCAGACCAACAAGCCCAATCACTGCACCAAGGAAACTCCTGTTCATAGCTGTGAGGAAGTGAGACACATTGACAAGGCAGGAAGTGATGCCTGCCCATGCATCACTACGTCTTTGTCAGTGGGGGATTTCGCCGACACAGCTTTCCCTAATGGTGCACATTACCGGTTCCGAGTTGTATTTTGCTCAATACGTTGAAGACATGCACGTATGGGCAAAATCTAAAAACATCGACGGGGGATAGGTTGAATCCCCGTACCCCACCCTCTCGTCTCAGCAATGTTAACTAATAATAATAAACAAAAATTTTATCATAAAGTGCGATACGCAGTCGATGCAACTTGATGCAAACGAATTACATTCGTCAATCAGGAGGCCCAACGTTTTGTGGGACGTAACTCTCTAGCTGGTTCCCAGGTGATATAGCTTCACCACTGTGAGGTGAGGGGGGGGGAGGGTGCTAACACCTTCTGTAAAGTTGTTTGCACCGCGTGGTACAAGTGTGTCGCACATAGGCTACACTTAGGAGACACAACTACCAAGTGGTAGGTGGCGTGGTGCTCGCGAGCGTTTGTTATCCCCACCACCATCATCATCATGGTTAAAGCGGTAGCGCCGGCGATGACGCCTGGCGGAGAGCCTGGGTGGTGGCACGGGAGAGATGAGTGGTTCTTTTTGGCTGGTGGCGGCGGGCGCGAACGTTTGGTCCCCGGTGGGTGGCAACGCGGGTTGTGCTCCAGGTAACCTCGTGGTAAGTCAAGCGTTCGCGACACCGCCTTGGGTAGGTTACTGTGTTTGTTATATTGTTGAGTGTTATGTAATTTTGTGTAAGGTTGCTTTACCGTGTTGATCCCCATTGATGAGGTATTATAATTCAGCTGACGAGATTGTCGATCTGAAAATAGTTAATAAATGTGTGAGCTGTTTTTGTTCATTCCGACAGCGTATACGGTGTCCGTTCACTCCAAAAGCGTGGCGCTTTCTCCAGAGAGACCCCACAGCCGGTAAGCCCCAAATCATTAAAATTGTTGGACTTTTATGTCCCGAAACCTCAATATGAATGAGAGACGCTGTAGTGAAGGGCTCCGGAAATTTCGGCCACATGGGACACTTTTACGTGCACCTAAATCAATGTGCACGGGACTCTAGCACCTTGCCTCCGTCTGAACGTGGCCGCCGCGGCCGGGATGGGACCTGAATGGTATTGGAAATGAAAAGGTAGTAAGTATCTTTTAAATCATCTTTTAGAAAGCATCTTTTACAAACGTGCTATTAGGTGTCCATATTAAATTAGCTTATTCCTTAAAGAGCCACTCTCCAGGTTTGAAAATTGCGAGCTGACGAGCGCAATGCATACCTTCAGCGTGCACGATCACGCCTGCTAAAACTTACAACGCTACGCGCCAAAGAAATGGGTCGAATATCAAAATGTACGCTGCTTTTTCTTCCTTTCGTGGGCGGGCGCCCAGAGAACGAGGACATGACGCAGACGTAGACGGTAGTGCTGTGACGTCGGTCCTCAACGTTATATCAGCGTAACGACTATTCTCTACCATTGAGTGACCTATTCTAGATCACTCTAGTCGTGGCTAAAGTGAGAGCTCACTTTACCGAGGCCTACAGTAGGTAGCACGTGACATGGCAAAAATTATTTCGCACGACATGCGTACTTTGTGTAATTGTTGGTTGAATAGATGCATCAAACTAGAGATAAATATTGAGACACAAAGGGAATGTGTGCGTCTTTTATATTTTTCCCCCGTGAATTACAATGAGATGCGGGTCAAATGTGTCTGCGTTTCGCAAGTGCCCGTGTCCCCGTGGTTAGCACTGGTCAACAAGCCCCGCCGCGGTGGTCTAGTGGCTAAGGTACTCGGCTGCTGACCCGCAGGGCGGGGGTTCGAGTCCCGGCTTCGGCGGCTGCATTTCCGATGGAGGCGGAAATGTTGTAGGCCCGTGTGCTCAGATTTGGGTGCACGTTAAAGAACCCCAGGTGGTCAAAAATTCCGGAGCCCTTCACTACGGCGTCTCTCATAATCATATCGTGGTTTTGGGACGTTAAACCCCGCAAATCAATCAATCTGGTCAAAACAACGCCGCTCGCATGATCGAGGGTTGGGCTCGTTTGGGCGCGTCATGCACATGGGACCTCTTGGTCGAACTACGGAGAGGGTAGGGAATGATTTGGCTTGCGAAGGCTACGTGGGACGAGCGGCAAGGGTTTCGAGCTCGTCTCCTCGCAAGATCCTTTCGCGCCACCTCAAAATAACAGTTTTATCAGCTCGTAATCAACCGATTAAAAAAAGAAAAAAAACTGAGGCATGTTGTGCTTCATTGGACACAAAAAACTGCCATGGTCTCACTAAAGTCGTTATGCCTTCAGCACTGTAGCTCAAAACCTACAAATGGATCAGTGGCATGTGAATATATATACCTGGCAAATTCGACAGTTTAAGCAAATTATATATTGCACATTTTTTCGATTGCTGTGCTCTGAATCAGGGGTCGGCCACCTTTTGAGGAGTACGGCGAAGTTGCATGAAGCCTCGATACAGCGGGGACCACATGGCAAATTGTAGACGGGGAGAGGGGGGGCATTGCAGGCTAAGAAAAGAAATCGGAAAATAAGAAAATGTAAAAAAAGAAGGGTGGATTAGGCATCGTCTTTATTTTCAGCTCCAAAGCCATGCTTGCAATCAAACACAGTTTACTAGTGCAAATCACATTTTCCGTAAAAAACGATCAAGTGGGACTTTACATATTGACAATGAAATGGGAAAGGTTTGACGATGAGCCCTGGGTGACCCGTGGGCTGCAGCTGCTGGTCCTTGCTTCTAGTGAATTCCTATGCGGTCATTATATGGCAAGGGTCTCCTATACGTGGCACTAGCAATTGAGAGGTTTTACTGATAAAATTTATACCTTTTTGTATAGACCTTTTCTCGGGATTTAAAAACGTCGTCATGCTGGGTTGCGCGTGAGAGTACAATAAGGCTAAGGTCAGAGCCTCTGTGTGCATTTTTGGGGGGTCACGACAATTTATGCAAATGACTATGGTGGCGGACAAGGAGCTGTTTGGGGTGTGGTGGTCCAGGTCGGGTGGCTAGCGCAGGTAGCCAAGGCGCCCCCTCAGTTGTTCCCTTGCTTTTGTATATATATTTTCATGTGTTGAGATTCCATACAGCGCTCGCGCTACTCAAGGACTCGTCTTAGATGTGCTATTAAACCACTTTCAAATGTTTCTTTTTAACTACCAACAATACGTATACATAAAACAACAAACATATTCAAAGCTCGTGATTTTTTAGGCTAACTCATTCTTCCATATTAGTACACTTCTTAGGACGGTGTGATTTCATACAAAAATGATTAGAGGTGAAATAAAGGGGCTTCGAATTCTACCTATAAAAATGGTGAAATCAGATAAAATATGCAGTCTGTCGTATAAATAACAGCATCTTTAGTGCTGATGTGGTCCAAGTAAAAATCGTCAAGATGCGGCGTTCGATAGAATACTTCTTTGCCAAATAACAAAAATAGTGTAATCGAATCTATTTTTTTAATTTGGTCACTTAATTAACACACCATGCCTTTCTGTCTATTGCATATTCACCGTAAAACACGTGGTCGCTCATGCAGATGACGGTCGTCACAGGAGGCGGTGAAGTGCGAGATGTTTGTCGACTCGTGAGCGTTCGAACGCTATTTTACACCAGGTATTCTGGTACGCACACATTTGGCTGGAGATGGACGCACATCTTCATCATCATCATCCTAACTACGCCTACTGCAGTGCAAAGGCCTTTCCCATGCTCTGCCAATCAAACCAGTCCTATGCTTTCTCATCCTCATAAGCCCGACTACGCCTTCTGCAGAGCAAATGCCTTTCCCTTAATCTGGCGTTCAACCCGGTCTTGTGCTTTCTGCTACCATGTTATACCTGCGAAATTTCTAATCTCATGTGCCCACCTAACTTTCAGTCTCCCCTTCGTGCGTTTGCCTTCTTTATGAAAATACAGCCAGATACCCTTACTGACCAGCGGTTATCC
This sequence comes from Rhipicephalus annulatus, assembly GCA_013436015.1. NCBI lineage: Eukaryota > Metazoa > Arthropoda > Arachnida > Ixodida > Ixodidae > Rhipicephalus > Rhipicephalus annulatus. The sequence continues at coordinate 111,044 of WOVY01002027.1, forward strand.
TGCCTACGTGCTATGTGCCCAGCCCATATGTCCATTTATTCTTCTTGATTTCAACTATGATATTATTGACCCCGGTTAGTTTCCTGACCCACTCTGCTCTCTTCTTGTCTCTTTAGGTTATACCTATAATTTTCATATCCATCGCAGAATAAAAGAAAGTCAAATAGCAATTTATGTCAGAGTGAAAGCTCAATGTATGTCAACAACTAAACGACAATATTATCAACTGCAGTGCCCTAGTTACCGAAATATTAAGGTAAATGCACAATAATACACGCGCCGGCGTAGGATATTTTCAAAATAACTCAGATGACAGGAGACGAACCGCCTACAATTAATCACTAGTAATCGATATACTCGCACTAAATAAAAAACTTTCCGTGCATCAAGAGACGCAATAAAATGCTGCTTGTTCGTTTCTATTGGGTTCATGGAAAAATGAACCATGGGACGTTACTATAGAGAACTGTGCGAGTGGTTCGAAAATTCAATTTTCAGGTGGTTAAACTAGAGAGGTCATGCAGGGGTCGAGTTGAACCAAAACACGTCTGTCAACTCGGAGCCAATGGCGAGAAATTGATCAATGGCTGTTGTTGCTGCTGTTGCTGTCGCTGCTTTTTTTGTTCTGCTGCTGCTAGTGTTGGCGGCCGCACAGCAAAGCTGGACAACGCTGTGCACGGCAACAGTGACATGAAACGGTCCGCTTTAAGAGGTGGGTGAAGTGGAGTGCGCTAACCCGATGCGGACCACTATAACCTGATTTTATTTCAAAATAACCCCTTCCTTGGTACAAAAGTAACATCACGAGGTTTCTGGACTGCTATTTCAACAATCAACGTCGACTTATCAGCGGCCTTTAGTGCCCTTTTAAGCTGCGCTATCTTTGTAAGCCTCCAGGTTTCTGCTCCGTAGGTAAGTACCGGCAAGATGCAGCTGTTATGTATACTTTCTTCTTGAAGGTTAGTGGCAGATTACCATGCACGATTGAAGAATGCTTGCCGAGTGCCATTCACCTATCCTATTTTTCTTGTTATTTCACTCTCATGATTCGGCTCCGCGGTTACTATATCCCTGTCCTAAGTAGAAATATTTCTTTACAACTTCCAGCCTCTCCTACTATCGCAAAGTGCTGTTTTTTGTCGAGACTGTTGCACATTACTTTAGTTTTGTGCATATCAATTTTCAGACCTACTCTTCTGGTTTTCGTGTCCAGTTCAGTAATCAAAAGCTCTAATTCGTCCTGGGCTTACTAAGATACTGTAATATACAGGCTACTAAGTGGCTCTTCGTAAACTCTTATCTCTAACACCTTCCAATCTAGGGCCCTGAAAACCTCCTGTACACGTGGCGAATAGCATTAAAAAGTCGTGTCTTCCTGCCTTACACTCTTCTTTATTAGGATTATATTGCTTTTTTTATGGAGAGCTATGTATGGTGGGTGTGGATGCGCTGTAGATTTCTTCTAGTACGTTTATGCAGGATTCGTCGATGCCCTGATTTCGTAGGGCCTGCATTACTGCTGATGTCTCGACTGAGTCAAACACCTTCTCGTAATCTATGAAAGCAATGTATAGAGGTTCGTTGTATTCAGCCCATTTCTCTTGCCACGCGTTCCATTTCCCAAGTTTTGTTGTCGTCCCACAGCACTACACATTTCTCAGTGCAAACCGTGCCTGCAGTTTTCGAGAAGCTTCCAGACTGTAGTAGATCATTTCGATAAGATCACGTCCCCTCTGCGAACGGTACAGATTATTATGGCACCTACGCCACCGCCAGCAATAACGCTAGAACATTCGACGGCAAGAGTATAAATGTCGACGCGCTTCGCCGCTTGTCTGTTGTTGATCGACGGCCGACGCTCCGTTCGCCGCTATAAGTCCAAGACTGCTACTGTAATCAGACTTTCCGTTTACCGGGCACAGGTTCGCTCAAATAAACAGTTAAATTCCAACGCAAAGTCTTCTGTCTTCGGCCACGTCACGACTCCGTGACATCTGGTGGAGGTGCTGCTTTGATGTTGCGGACGCCCCCTTCAAGCCGCGACCCCAGCCCAAGCGGCAAAGAAGACCTGAACAGCGAACCCTGAACAGCGAACAAGCCGCAGGCTGAGGGGACTACAACCAGAGTACGGGCCCCTTCCTGAAGCAGCCAGACAGACTCGGATCCCGACATCAACTACTGCAACCTTGACAGCCCCCGTGCAGCCTGCACCACTCCTGCTCCGGCAACCCAAAGAGCCGCCAACGTTCCGCGGTTCGCCACTGGAAGACCAGGAAAGCGGGATGGAAAGGTTCAACCGCGTCGCCGCCTTGAATGACTGGACAGACGATGACAAGCTCCGGCATGTGTATTTCGCCTTAGAAGATGCTTCTCGGACCGGGTTCGAGAATCAAGAGCGAAGCCTTAGAACGTGGGCCGTCTTACGCGCCAGGTTCCTCACCACTTTCGCAAGTGTGGTGAGCAAGGAGAAAGCCGCAGCTCTTCTCGAAACCCGCATGCAGATGCCAAACGTAAACTTGGCGCTATTCACAGAAGATATAATTAAACTTTTCCGCCACGCTGACTCCGACATGTCCGAGGAGAAGAAGATCCGTCTGCTCATGCGAGGAGTACAGCAGGAACTCTTCGCCGGACTGATAAGAAACCCGCCAAAGACGGTCGCAGAATTCATTTCAGAAGCATCTACAATAGAGAAGACGATCGAGATGCGCACGCGGCAATTTAACCGTAGCTTCTCGTCTACAAGCTACGCCGGCATTCAAGCGCTAGGAACCACTGTCCTGCATGAGATGATCCAAGCGATCGTGCAAAAAGAGCTGCGAAAATTACTTCCTTCAGCGCAGCCTCACGTGGAATCCATTGCAGACGTCATACGCCAGCAGATCCAGCAATCGCTGGGCGTTTCTCAGCCTCAAGAGCCTCAGCTGCAAGCCATGAGCTATGATGCTTCAGCCCGCCGCCACGCCCCTCCTCCACGCGCACGCCAGAACACTGCCCCATCGCACTTCCGTCGCCAGACCGACGTCCTACCGTTCGCCAGCGGCCCAGCACAGTGCGCCGAGGAAGACTGACGTCTGGCGCACCCCTGACCACCGCCCCCTCTGCTACCACTGTGGCGAGGCGGGACACACATACCGCCGTTGCCAGTACCGACAGATGGGACTGCTTGGCTTCGCCGTCAATGCACCGCGTCCACAACCAGGAGAACGGCCACGTGACATCGCCGACTACCTGACAGAAACTCAGTGGACACCACCAAGTCCTTCCCATTCGCCGTCACCCAGCCGCCGCATGTCACCGCACCCCCGGCAGTACTCTGGCCCAACGCAGGGCTGGTCTCCTAGCCCGTATCCGGGAAACTAAGGGCAGCAACCGATGAAGGTGCGGTTGCTGTGCGACGAACTACCGAAGATCCTCCTCCGACGACGACGCCGCGACGGAGCTTTCTGAACACAATGCCAACAAGGCAAAGCCCCGACGGCGAAACCTCACTCAGTACCGAAGGTGGCCTGACGACGCAACATGGAAGCAGCGGAACTAGTCGACGCAGCCGTGACCCGACGCCACGCCCTAACTGTAATGCGAGACGGCGAACTAGTGACCTCGACTTTCTTATCGACGGCCATAGTGTGACCGCTCTCGTCGATACTGGAGCCGACTACTCCGTCATCAGTGGGTTGTTCGCCGCGAAGTTAAAGAAAGTTAGGACAGCTTGGGAAGGTTCTGAAATCCGCACAACCGGAGGTCATCTCGTAACGCCTGCAGAAATCTGCACAGCGAGAGTCACCATTAACGGCCGTATTTATCCTGCAGACTTCGTAGTCCTACAGCGCTGCTCGAGAGATGTGATCCTTGGCATGGACTTCTTATGCTTCCATGGTGCTGTCATCAACCCAAGAACACAGTCGTTAACGTTATCTACAGAAGAAGCACTACCGTCGCGCACGCCGTCAGGAAACCATGCCATGAATGTACTGGAAGAACAAGTCACCATTCCGCCTCGGTCAAGCGTAATTGTTTCAGTCGGCGTTCCTATATCACCTGACTTGGAAGGCGTCGTCGAAGGCAGTAAGCATCTGTTGGTCACCCGAAATATTTGCGTCGCAAGAGGAATTGCAGAACTGCGGGGAGGCAAAGCAAAGGTTATGATCACGAATTTCAGCAATGAGTACAAACACGTGAACAAAAGAACAACGGTCGCATACATCGAAGAAATTGTCGAAGCCACCTGTGCTTTCGCCCTCGCCGATTATGCGGAACCTGCTCAGAGGAACCAAGCTCCTCCCAAAGCTTTCGATGTCAATCCCAGACTTCTGAACCATAAGCAAGAACAGCTCAAGGCCCTGCTCCTGCAATACGAAGATTGCTTTTCGTCGTCATCAAAAATTCGGCAGACCCCAATTACGAAACATCGCAACATAACCGAAGAAACTGCCCGACCACTCCGTCAGAGTCCGTATAGGGTTTCGACGCGAGAACGTGAGGCCATGAAAAGACAAGTTGATGAAATGCTGGGGATGACATTATCCAGCCGTCCAAGAGTCCATGGGCATCCCCCGTGGTGTTAGTGAAGAAAGAGGATGGGAGCCTACGTTTCTGCGTCGATTATCGCCGCTTGAACAAAATCACAAGAAAGGACACTGTATCTTCTCCCAAGAATAGACGACGCACTTGATCGGCTCCATAACGCCAAGAACTTTTCGTCAATGGACCTCAAGACTGGCTATTGGCAAATTGAAGTAGACGATTGAGAGCGAAAGAAGACGGCGTTCATAACACCGGACGGCCTCTTCGAGTTGCCCTTCGGTCTTTGCTCAGCACCTGCAACTTTTCAACGCGTTATGGATACAGTACTGGCAGGATTCAAGTGGCAGACTTGCCTCGTATACTTGGACGACGTCTTCGTGCTTTCTTCGAGTTTAGACGAGCATCTTTGGCGCCTTGAAGCTGTACTTCAAGCCATCAAGATGTCCGCACTCACACTGAAGCCACAAAAGTGCAGATTTGCGTACGAGGAGTTCTTGTTTCTGGGGCACGTTATTAGCAAGTCTGGAGTTCGCCCGATCCACGGAAAACAGCCGCCATCGCCGACTTCCCGCCGCCTACTGACAAGAAGGCGATGCGCCGATTTCTGGGCCTGTGCGCCTATTATAGGCGGTTCGTGAAAAATTTCGCACACATCGCCGATTCTCTCACTAGCATTACCAAGGCCAACATGGAGTTCAAGTGGGAAACGCCGCAGGAACACGCTTTCCAGGAGCTCAAACATCGCCTCCAGACGCCTCCGTTACTTGGGCATTTCGACGAATTCGCTGAGAGAGAAACCCACACTGACGCAAACAGCGTAGGTGTCTGCGCCGTTCTGGTGCAGAGGGCTGATGGACTTGAGAGGGTTATTAGTTACGCCAGCCAATCGCTATCCAAAGCAGAAGCCAATTATTCCACCACAGAAAAGGAGTGCCTCGCCATCATCTGGGCTACGTCGAAATTTCGCCCCTACCTCAACGGCAGGCCCTTCAAAGTCATGAGCGACCATCACGCCTTGCGTTGGCTAGCCACCTTGAAGGACCCTTCAGGTCGCCTCGCACGATGGAGCCTGAGACTTCAAGAATATGACATTACCGTCATTTAAAAGTCCGGCAAGAAACACTCCGACGCCGACTGTCTCTCTCGTGCGCCTGTCAAACAACCACCACCCGACAACCCGGATGACGACTACTTCTTAGGAACGATAACTACTGACGACTTCGCTGAACGACAGTGGGCCGACCCGGAACTTAAGGCCTTAATAGAATACCTCGAAGGCAGGCCACCGAAGTCCCGAATGTATTCAAGCGCGCACTTCCTTCGTTCTTCCTGCGAAACGGTCTTCTACAAAAGAAAATGTTTTCACCGCTTCGAGCCAAGTACCTCCTCGTGGTTCTTTCAGCTCTGAGACTAGAACTCCTGCAGGCGCTGCACAACGATCCGATGGCATGGCACCTCGGTGTTTCTCGCACGCTGGCGAGCATACAGGAAAGGTACTACTGGGCACGTCTTACCACCGACGTCACTCATTATGTGAGGACATGCCGGGACTGTCAGTGACGCAACACACCAACGACATGGCCAGCGGGACTTCTGCAGCCAATTGAACCACCTTGCCGACTTTTCCAGCAGATTGGTATGGACCTACTGGGGCCGTTCCCGACGTCGGCTTTCGTAAACAAGTGGATTGTGGTAGCTACCGACTACCTCAACCAGTACGCCGAGACAAAAGCCCTTCCCAAAGGCAGTGCATCCGAGGTAGCTAAGTTATTCGTCGAAAATGTCGTCCTACGTCACGGCACCCTGGAGGTCCTTATCACCGACAGAGGAACGGCATTTACTGCCGACTTAGCTCACGCGATCTTGGCATACAGTCAGACAAACCACCGCCGGACGACAGCGTAGCACCCACAAACCAACGGCCTCACCAAGCGGCTTAACAAGACGATGGCCGACATGCTGGCAATGTACGTCGATGTCCAACACAAGACGTGGGACGCCATTCTTTCGTACGTGACCTTCGCATACAACACGGCGGTGCAGGAGACGACGAAGAAATCTCCATACAAATTGGTCTACGGAAGGAGCCGCTCGATGCCATTTTACCCAACGTCACCGACGAAGAAAACCTCGATGTGAGTGAGTACCTTCAATGCGCCGAAGAAGCTCGACAACTCGCGCGTCTCCGTATCAAGAATCAACATACGACCGACAATCGCCGTTACAATCTTCGACGATGCTTCGTGGAATACCAGCCCGGTACACGTGTTCGGGTGTGGACGCCAATACGCCGACGTGGACTAAGTGAAAAGCTTCTGCGACGGTACTTCGGACCATACAGGGTGGTTCGACGTCTCGGGTTGTCCCCGACGGCATCACGAACTCTCAATGACGCCGATCGCGAGCCGAAGTCGTCCATGTCGCGCGCCTCAAGCCCTTTTATGCGCGTTAACAAATTGAAACAGTGTTTTTTTTTGTATTATAATGTATCGTAATAAATTCATTGTACTTTTTTGCATTATTGTTGTACCTTCATATTTAGTTAAAGCATCGGGACGACGCCTTTTTTAGAGGCGGGCAATGCCAAGCTTTCCATTTCCCAAGCTTTGTAATCGTCTCAAAGCACTACACATTTCTCAGCGCGAACCGCGCCTGCAGTTTTCGAGAAGCTTCCGGACTGTAGTAGATCATTTCGATAAGATCACGCCCACTCTGCGAACGGTACAGATTATTCTGGAACCTACGCCACCGCCAGCAATAACGCTAGAACATTCGACGGCAAGAGTATAAATTCCGACGCGCTTCACCGCTTGTGAGTTGTTGATCGACGGCCGAGGCTCCGTTCGCCGCTATCAGTCCAAGACTGCTACTGTAATCGGACTTTCCGTTTACCGGGCACAGGTTCGCCCAAATAAACAGTTAAATTCCAACGCAAAGTCTCCTGTCTTCGGCCACGTCACGATTCCGTGACATTCTATTACCTGATTGATAGTATGAATATGGTCTATTGTGGAGTAGCCAGCGAGAAATCCTTTTTGGCCCTTTGGTTGATTGAACTATAATATCGCGTTATTTTTTATAGCTATTGTTTTTGTAAATAATTTGTAGAGATCGGACATTAAGCAGATCGGCCTGTACTTTTTCAAGTCCTTCATGTCTCTTTTGTCATGAATTGTGCTTTCTGCTGCCACGTTATAGCGGCAATCTTCATAATGTCATCTGTCCACCCAATTTCGTCCCTCTCTCACGCGTTTGATGTGAATTTCGTTTTCTTGATTTACTCTACGATATCTTTAAACCCGTTTGCTCCTTGGTGCACTCTGATTTCTTCCTGTTAAGGTAAAGGATACACCAATTATTTTCCTTTCCGCATACAGGTTTAATTCTGATTAGCGTATCTAGGTACCATTAGGATGCAGCTGTTGTATACTTTTCTTTTGAGGGATAGTGGTACACTAACATTCAGAAGGCTTCACGAATGTGCCCCGTCCCATCCTTATTCTTCAAGTTATTTCACTCTCATTTGGTTCGAACGATCGGCTCGGTGGTCCAGCTGAAAGCTTGGTCTGAAAACTGAAAATTAACATGCACAAAACGAAAGTAATGTGCAACAGTCCTTGCAGAGAACAGCGCTTTGCAATAGGGGCGAGAGGCTGGAAATTGTAAAGGAATATGTCTATTTAGCCGCAAAGTGAAGATCTGTCATTAACTCAAGGTGTTTCAGGGTGTGAGGGTGTTCCCGACAACAACAGCCACAAAAACAAATAAAACGGAACAAAGCAAAACAATGTTGAACTCAAATGTTGATGGTGGTCCAGTGGCTAAGATATTCGGCTGCTGACCCTCAGGTCGTGGGATCGAATCCCGGCTGCGGCGGCTGCATTTCCGATGGAGGCAAAAATGTTGTATGCCTGTGTGCTCAGATTTGGGAGCACGCTAAAGAACCCCAGGTGGTCGAAATATCTGGTGCCCTCCAAAATAGCATCTCTCCTAATCATATGGTGGTTTTGAAATGGTAAACCCCACATCATCATCATAATCATCATCATCATCATCATCATTGCCATCATCGTCGTAGTCGTCGTCATCAACATCATCATCACCACCATTTATTGTTGACAAGAGTTCGTGGGCGCTGATAGGAGATAAAAACAAAGAATGAACACTTCGGTTTTCTAACGTACTCGCAAGCATCATCCGCAGTTCGGGTTGTAGTCATGTCAGTGGAAAAAATTATTAAATTCATCAAACGATTCTGGCCCCTCTACATTTTTGCCGTTGATTCTCAACTCGGAATCAGGGGTGGTAGTGTGACCACGATGAAGGAGCGTGTTTAATCTAGCCCCTAAAACGTCGGAGCGATTGCCAGGAACGTTATGATATGTAGCTTGATAGCTTGTTCTCGCGGACCGTAAAAATCTTGTAAGTCTGTTGCGATAGCTACAGAAGACCGCTTGGCCCTCCGGTAAACGTGTTCGCGGAAAGGTTTCTTAAAGTTTTTCTCGTTTTTTTCCCTTTCATCACGGAAATCGGGAGTTATCCAAGGTTTGCGTACTTTACGGCTAAATTTGCGTTCTTCTAGTGGGAAACGCACATGATATGTTCATTTGAAAATTGCAAGAAATTTATCGTAATCATCGTGATTTAAACATGATTTTCTGGGGCTTTGTTGTATATTCTACAGACTCCGACACTGGAGTCTGTACAAGAGTAGGTATAGCTAAAGGCCAACTTGTGGAAAGGAAATTCACCAAAGAATATTTAAAGATGTTCAGCATGGGGTAGGCATTCCTAAGTATAAAGGCCGGCAACTTGCCGCTTACACTTCCTTACATAAGTTTTTTAACACGCGCGATAAGCTTTCAGTCGTGTGTGAGCGTTCCCGGTGTGTATATTTCTTTCCTGGTCCTATACCTTTTTGTTTTCGCTTTGTAAGTTTGATTCCATTTTCTAGTTACAGTGCCAGGGAAAGTCGGCAAGTGCGTATCCTGAAATACACGCTAAAATATATAGTTTGGTGAATGTATAATTTTTCACAGAATACCGGTTATTCTATTTGTAGGTACTGGGATTGATATCCAGCGCCTCCACCACTTCAAACGAGGGGTTGAATAAGAGGGAGTTAACTCAGTGAACGAGTGATTTATTTAGTGCAAGGGCTAACTGGATTCAAGCCTGCGATCACAGCCCGTCGCCCTTTTCTGTCTCCACTCGAGCTTCGTGTCCACTGCCTTGTTACACTCTTTATTATTATAAAACCGTACAATTTAATCGTAAACAGCATCAAAAGACATTGATTCCTAAAGCTTCCGTGAATTTATGAACAGTGCTTGCACCTTTTAGGCAACCTATAGTTGTACTGTTTTTTTATGCCGAAGGCGGACTGAGCTAAAGAATAATAATAAACTTCTGGGCTGCTCAGCTGGTTGAATAGGGGGACACGTGCAAATCGTAGGCAGGCCATCGCGGCTAAACACTGAAGTCTGTGAGTGAATTACGCAGTAATACATCAGACATTGCTGAGTTCACTTGATCTTACAAGTGCTGGCACGGTACAAACGGAGAGTTGAAACCACGCTCTTCGCAGTGGCTGCTGCGGCGTAGCAACTTTTCCCACAAGTGCTTGCGCGGCCGTTGGTGGCGCTAGTGTTCTTGAAAAAGGTCTATTGCATGTTTCAAATTCCAACGTACGGAGCAGAAAAATGGAGGCTGACAATAAACTCAAGAAGAGGAAGAGGCTAAGAACTGCCCTGCATGCGTTGGAATAAAAAAAAGGTGCAACTCAGAGAGACAGGGCCAGAAGTCTTTAATAGGGGACATAACCATGCGGTAAAAATACAAAAAAATCACCGCCATATCCGCAAAGTGAATGATGTTAGATGAGCTTGCTCGGAGGTGCACGGGACGTTTCTTGGCGCGGCCATTTCTGTAGGAAGGCTTGTTATTGAGCTGGTGCATGCATGATGTATACAGTACAGTGAAGAGCACTGTTAGGGTGAACACGCGAGCGCGTGGCCGACGGCACTATCAGCGCCACGTAACAGCCATCATTGGAAACATTGCACATGCGCAGCATGTGCTTAGCGAAACACTTTTTCCACCGCGCGCATCACGTCATCGATACGCTTGTTCGTCGTCGGCTAGCCGCATTTTTTGTTCGCTGAGCTGATACCTTCTGCATTTCAAGGTCCATCTGGATTGAAGATTGGCGCGTGACGGAAGAAAGTGAGTGTAAGAGGGATAGTTATTAAACTTTTTATTCAAGAGAATTGCACTTTTGCAATTCAAGTTAAACAAGACCAAGAGAACAAATATAAAAACATCAGCAAATTTAATAGCGAGTCTTGTGACCACTTACAGCAACGACTGCAGCTATTCTGGACGGTAACGAGTCGTAAGGTGATCGAATATATTCCCGATCCGCTTTCAGCCTTTCCCACCCGTTGCTGACTTGCGCCCACAACTGGTCCTAAGTCGTGGAATAAAGGGGCTTCTTTGCCAAAGAAGCTTTCAGACGGCCCCACACGTTTTCTATCACATTCAGGTTCGCTCCTTTCGGAGGCCATTCCAGTAGCTGCATGTGCTGCTCCGCCTGGAACTCCTTGACAGCCCGCGCCAGGTGTAACGCTGACCGGTCCTGTTGGAACAGGTAATCACCGTCTGGGAATAAACTGTTCGAATATGGCAACAGCACATTGTTCAAAATGTTGCAGTATTGTTCCGACGATAAGTGTCCACGTATGCGTTGCAAGGGCCCTAAACCATATACTGAAACAGCACCCCACACGCTCACACTCGATCTCCCACGGGCAGAAACACCTTGCACGTTGTCTGGGTCGTTCCTGTGTGGCATTTTGACGTTAACTAAAACAACTGCTTTTCAAAGCAGGAAGTTTGCCTCACCGTGTACCTGGTAGTCTCCAAACACGCAATGTTTGGTCTTGTCGCATCGAAAACGTCGACTCATCCGAAAAGATGACGCGACCCCACTCTTCTGATGTCCATGCTTCGTGCAACTCAGCGAACTGCCGTCCTGCGTCATTGTGTGCCGCCGTTAGTAGAGGCTTCTGCGCTGTGACGCGACTGCGAAGGCCCGCAGTACGCAGGCGACGTCGAAAAGTGGTGTCCGAAACGTCCAAATACAAGTCCTCGCGTATTGCTCGGACTTGCAAGAAAGGGTTACAAACAGCAGCTGCAGCTATGAGGGCATCTTTATCGTCTGTGGTAGCTTTAGGGCGGGGCACGCGGGGTGCATCCTGAATGCGACCGTCATACTTGTAGGCTTGGATTATCATGTTCACAGTCTTCAGGGGCCTATTAAATAAAGCGCCAATATACCGCTGGGAATAACGTTTCAGAGAAAGATCGACAATTGAGCGCCGTTCATCATCAGGAACCTTAGCCATAATACAATCTGGCGACAGAATGAACGGCTGCAAAAGATGTTTGGTTGTTTTATATACGGCGTTGCATGCACGATAACTTTGAAGGGAAGGAATACACATGCCCCCATATATATACAAGTTTTTTTGTCTTGTTCTGTTCAAGCACAGATACTTAAAGAAACCATAAAATGCAGGATGCATGGGCTTAGAAAACAAAAATGCGGCTAGCAGACGACTAACAAGTGCATTCATGACGTCATGTGCGCGGTGGAACAATTATTTCGCGGAAGGCGTGATGCGCATGCGCAATGTTACCAGTGATGACCATAATGGGGCGTTGACTGTGCCGTCAGCCACGTGCTCGCGTGTTCACCCCAACAGTGCTCTCCGCTGTACATAGAAGGCAGCATTGTCGGGCACGTTCTGCGGCCGGCACTGCACAGTGTTGGCCACGTCGATCAGCGCGTTATTCACCTGCCCTTTTATGCCATAATGGGCACTGCCGTGAGTCAAACATAGATTATTATACAAAAAAGTAAAAGAAACCACTCCCATAGTCTCCTGCGAATGATTCTTGTGCAGAAGACAAAGGGAGCACGTGTGGTTTATATTCGAAACTATGATGACCTTGATCAGGTTTAGATTACCTGGTCCTGGTTGTATTACTCTGTAAAATATTCTACTTGAGTTCTTAGCACTCATCTACGAAATGACCTGAATGATATCGTATGTCAGCTACCTCGTAATTCATGTACATGTGTGCACTAAATGCTAGGTCGGTAAGAAAGAAGGTATCATGCCTGAAAATTTTTTCACTAAGTTTTTCAGGGGCGAAACAATGAGAAGTTTATTGCACTTCTGACAAGTAATCAAATACATAATTCTTCTCCGACACTTATCACGAACACACGCGGTAAACACACCGATGAACACCAAAAACACATTTAGACTGTACACTAAAACAGAAGCGCGATCATTCGAACACTCGTTATACAAAGGTTACAAGAGCGCTGTACGGCCCACGCGCAAAAGAGCCCATTTCCGTTTACAGGCGACAAAAGGGTGTCATAATGGTCGCCACTGTTCGGGCTGCAGAGAACTAAGGGGTTAATCCGTACAGAGAACAGATTCGAGACACATCATTATACAATTGACAGGAGGGATTGGGCGTTGGCACTTTCTGTTTGCCGGTCAGGAAACAATGGGACGCAGTGGATGGCGGGCACTTAAAAAGGGGTTATCGGCAGGCGTAACTTGCCTTTTTGCAGGAGAAAGAACCTCGTATGCCAGCGGCGGAGAAACTTTTCCTCGCCGCTGGCTTCAAGTTGGTCTAATAGGTGCCGCACCACCATGTGGCGGATATGAGCTACGGTCGGGAAGGCCGCTCTGACCGGAGAGCAGCTAACCTCAGCGAAGAAGCGTCGCTTCCAGACAGTAAATATGGTGCAGAGGGCCACTAACTTTGCAAAGGCGCCTTTGTTTCTGTTCAGGGCTGGGGGAGGACGGATTTTAAAATCCCTCGCAGTCAGGCGCCAAACGGGTTTGGCCGCTGGGCACTCAAATAAGGCATGCGCCAGGGTCTCATCCGCGCGACAATTGGGACAGCGGGGTGTAGGCGTGATGCCAAACTTGTGGAGGCACTGGCGGGTTGGGAGGACGTCGCAGTTTTTCCTCAATGCGAAGTCTTGCGCGGACGAAAGGATGGCACGCCCATCTGTTTTGCCTTTCCGCTTCCAGTTCCACGACCGTCGTCTCTCCTCGGGGGTTATCTGGTTGCTGGCGATTTCTTCCACAATGCTAGCAGGCGGGGTCTCATCTACGTCGCACTTAGGGGCCTCCTTTTCTAGCATGCGCATGGTGTTTGCGGCTGCCTTATAGAACGCGGAGAGAGTCTCGGCGAGTGGGGCGAGTGGCCGGTCGGCATTCAGGAACGATGCGTTTGTACTGCACCAGTAACGCATTAAGGGCCTCCGAAACAAGGTCCTTGCGGTCTTCAAGGCAAGCACTTTGCTCGCCGTCAGAACATGCGTGAGCCCGAGGCCGCCCTCTGAAGCTGGGGGTTGCAGGAGGGTTCGACGTAAGGGCGCGGGTTTGCCGTCCCACAGGTAGGCACCGATCATACATGTCAATTGCGTCGCAGTCTTGGTAGGCATCACTCCTATTCGGCTTACATGAAAGGGAAAGGCGCAGATGGTTGTCATTGCGGCTATGGCCCTTTCATGAAGCGTGAGATCCTTCGGTTGGAGGCGTGCTATTGCATCCTGTGCCCGCTCAAGTGCTCGTTGCCAGGTTAGGTCGGTGACGCCACCGCAGCAAAAAGTATATGCCGAGCACCTTGACGGCGTCGACCCTTTCCAACTCTCCCAGAGCGCATTGAGGGAATGTTCCAAATGGTAAGGCCTTGCTCTTCCTCATGTTCAAGGCCGCGCCTGAGACGTCAGCATAGTGTGCGAATGTTCGCCAAAAAGCTTGCAGGCTTGCCGGGTCCCTGACGAACAGGGATACATCATCAGCGTAAGCGAGGACCTTGATGTTGGGCACCCCCGTTAGCGAAAAGCCTCTGACGTGCATGTTCCGGTCGATGTTCACCAGCAACGGCTCAAGCGAAAGTACAATGAGGGAGGGCCCTAGCGGGCACCCTTGGTGGATCCCTCTCTCGTATACAACGTTACTCGTCGGGGTGTCGTTCACTACTACGTGGCATGTGAGGTTGCTGTACAGGTTGGCAATGGTGTCTACGAAGCATGTCGGGAACCCGAACTGGTGGAGTACCTTGATCATGTATCCATGGCGCACCCGGTCAAATGCCTTTGCCTGGTCCAAGGAGACAAAGGCTCCGGACAGGGACTTGGCAGACATGTATTCGAAGGCATCCCTTGTTACGGTAAGTTTGGCAAAGCTCGAGCGGCCTGGAACCGCACAGGACTGCCAGGGAGCGACGAGGGATGGCAAGAGGAGCTTAAGGCGGCTATTAAGGATGGAAGCAACCATTTTATAGTTCACGTTCAACAGGGTTATGGGGCGCCACGCCAACAGCTCCTCCTGCGGGGCTCCCTCTTTCATAGGAGGACCATCCTCCCCTCTCCGAAGGATGCGGGTTTTAGTTGCTTCATCACTACCATGTTCGCCAGGGCGACAAGCACTCCCTCAAGATCGTCGAAAAAAGTGGCGTAAAAGTTGGCTGCGAGACCGTCAGTGCCGGGGGCATGCTTGTTATCGCGCCCCTAACCTCTTCTGCAGACACTTCCGTGCTCAGTAACGCAACCTCCTCTCCTCCCAGCTGTGAGAGGTGCTGGCAGACCTCTCTAATCTTGTCTTCTCCGCCAGTTTCTCCGTTGCTGTCGGCGTCCCGAAAAAGAGCCGAGAAGTACTGGCAGAAGACATCGCGGATTCCCTCTGATTCAGTTGCGAAAGAATCGTCCGGGCGTTTCACTCGGGCGATTCGTATGCTGCCATTCCCAGTTGTGTCACTGGGGTGCGCTCCGAGGTGGTTAATAGGTGCGCCCCGCTCCCCAGGCGGTCTGTGCGCGCGCAGTTGAAGCAGCCGGGCATACTCGACCTCCAGGGTGTTCAGATAGTCGCGCATGCAAGTCGTCATCGTCTCCGCCACCCTGACGATGCGTATTCTGCGCAGGATCTCATTCGGTTTAGCGGTTATGCGGCACTTCCTGGCCTTGCCTTCGTCTTGAAGGATTCCCTTTCACTCCACTTTCAAGGGGTCCCACGAGTGTGGGGTTAGGTCCGGGGCGTTCGCCACGGAGGTCCGCAGCCACGACCTAAGGCGCTCATTGCTATCATCGTCTTGCAGGAGCGCTGGGTCTACTCGCCACCCATGGTCATCAGTACTGAGTCCAGGAGAGCCGCTAAGCGTAGTAACAAGGGGGAGGTGATCTGACTGACTCGCTAGGTCGGCCGGAGAGGAAAGGACCTCGCACGCCACGAGCAAGGGAAGGAGAAAGTCGAGGAGATACGTCCGATCTAATCGACTGGCTGTGAGGTGAGAGTTGCGACAAAAAGGTCGCCGTGGGCGATCAGCCACGCATCCGATAACCGAAGGTGTCGAAGAGTCTTCACGAGCTCCTTAGCATAGTAATTGGACCGCCCTCGGCCCGGTCCCCTGACGTCGCGCTGCGAGTCCACGACGCAGTTGAAGTCCCTCAGCAGGACGTGCGGGACGGGTTCAGAAAGAAGGTCGTGCAGCTGTTGGAAGAAGGTGTTTGTGTTCTTCCGCGTCGACGGGGCGTACACGTTCATGAACCGAATCTTTCTTCCGCTGATGTAGAGGTCCAACATGAGCGACCTGCCGTCCGCACTGAAGATGCAGAACGCCTTTTGCCGGAAGCGTCGCGTAGTAAAGACCACTTCCACTCCACAGGCACTTGATTTAGTTAGGAAGAAGAAGGCGTCCACCTGGAACTCGCGTCTGAAGGTTGAGACCTCTAACAGCGACTGGAAGTTAGTCTCTTGTAAAAAGAGCACATCAATACCCTGTGCTTGGGCGAAGGTCAGATTGTCTCGCTGTTTCGATTTGTCACGAAACCCGCGGACGTTCCCGGTGGCGAACTTGAGAGTTGACATGATCTGCTGTAGTGGATGTGGGGAGAGGACTTGGGGTGAAGGAGGGGGTGGGGGCGACCACTTGGACAGGGGCGGCACGCTCGAAGGAGCCGAGCGTAAAGGCGTGGGTGGCGCGGTTGCTAGCTGGGCTAAAAAGCCCTCCGTGGTTTAAGTGATGCGTCATAGGAGCCGTGGTGCCGATTAGTCGCAAGGGCAGCAGGCAGCTGTGCAACAGATAAGCATAAACAAAAACCATTGCCGTAACTTTGGCTGGCGAAAGGAGCCGAGGGAAAAGGGAGTAGGCGGCGCGGCCACCACTGATAGCAGAAACAAGCGTGGGGGATAGGTGTGTGGCGTCATGCTCGAAAGAGCAGAACATGCGCAAGGAGGTGGAGGGGGGACCGTGTTGCCGTGTCGCGGTGCCCACTCTTGTGTTCACCTTGAAGCAAACACGGAGCCAATCTTTTTTCGCTTGCGCTTGAGGGCAAGTGCCCTTTCCCTGTCGGTAGTGCGTCCAATTTCTGCGACTTCGCAATGGGAGGGGCATCGCTGTCACTGGAACAGACGGGTGCTTTGGAGCGCCGAGGCTTGTTTTCAAGGTTCGCGGGTAGGCTCTACGGCACGCCGGGTGACTTGTCCTCGCCTCTTAAAGGGGACCTTGATCTCGAACGCTCGCGCCTATTGGTCGGGGCTGCGCCGGCAGTTTGCATCTCGATGGAGGTGCACTGGTCCATGCTCAAGTGGCCATTATCCGGCAGGACGTAGCGGCTACAACTTACTATGGGCACCTCCTCAGGGTTGGGGGGGAGAGCCGTCGGGGGTGGAAGTGGCGGGAAACTAATCTCGTCAAAACCAGAGAATGCAGGCTCGTCGTTCTCGGGGCCCGGCGCCTGTGTTCGCACTTCTTGTTCCTCGCTTGCAGGTTGCGACAAATCCGAGGAGTCGCGAGTGGATTCCGGAGAGCCGGATTCATGGCCGCTCGACTCGTCCAGGTCGCCATCTGAACTAGTATTGCTCGTGTTGTCCCCCGCTTCGGAGCCTGCGTTCAAGGAAGTGGGGGTCGCTGATACGGTGCGGGCATCTTCCGTCCCTCGGGGTTCTTCGAACTGCCAGTGGTCCGGGACATTCGTTGTCGTGTGGGGCTGTGTCCTGGGTCTTAGGACCTGAAGCACTGATGTTGGTTAACTCCCGGTAGGCAGGCGAGAGGTGCTGGGGTGGTCGTTACCAGTAACTGGCCGCGTCAAGGGTGAAAGGCCGCGCACTGCCGCGAGGTACGAGCGTTTGCGGAAACACTCGCGTGTGCCGTGCCGCCCGCCGCATCTCTTACACTCCTCAACACACCCTTCAGTGTCATGCCTGAATACACCACATCTCTTGCAATAAGTGGCTGCGCACGCCGTGGCCATGTGCCCCGGTTCGTTACACCTTGCGCACACTCTGCGCATACCGCGGTATTCACACACGGTGCCCCGCGATGGTTGTCAAGTTTGGGACTGATTGATTGATTGATATGTGGGGTTTAACGTCCCAAAACCACTCTATGATTATGAGAGACGCCGTAGTGGAGGGCTCCGGAAATTTAGACCACCTGGGGTTCTTTAACGTGCACCCAAATCTGAGCACACGGGCCTACAACATTTCCGCCTCCATCGGAAATGCAGCCGCCGCAGCCTCAAGTTTGGGACTGGCCTACTCATTTCCGTGCGCACTACTCTAACCCAATTAAGCTTGTTTTGTCGGTTAGGAACTGATGCAAAGGAAACACTTCTTATCTTGTCGTACTGTGAAAGAGTGTTAATCAAGACCTCGTCTGGTATATATGCTGGAAAGCGGTATACGTTAACAAACGTAACTGGGGGTCCTACCGCTTCTACTGTAACGTGCTCCCGGTTAACCTTGAATCCCTCTGCGACCATAAGCTTTGTGGCGTGACTCGCGTTTCGGGTACACACAAGGAACTTCGCGTCCCCCATGTGTTGCAAGATTAACACACTATCAGGTCGGGCTGTTTCTTCAACTACATCTATAAGGTCGTCAATAGACACGCCCTCACCGGGGGCGGTGAACAGAAAACAGTTCTCCCTCACAGGGAGGGTGCTTGGGCTTGCCATGTCTGAAGTGGGCATGTCCGCGGGCGCTCAGCCGGCAGGACTAGGGAGAACGACCTGTTGGTCTGGTAGTGTGCAGATGTCTCTGCCCTTTCGTGCACAGGGCGGCTCAGAGACCGCTCAGCGTCAGGTTGCACCAAAGCAGAAGGCTTCCGGGGCAGCAGACGGCGTCCGGGTACCTTGCGATGCCTGGCATGGGGGTGGGAAGGGGGCTCCGGGCGGGAGGCCCGAGTCCAGGGGGCGGCGGTCGCTCGCGGTAGGGCGCGACGGCTCTACCACAGGTTGCTTCCTTTTTCCTTGAAGGGGACCAGTGGGGCAACGTCAGCGTGACGTGGCCCCGGGTCCGGCTGTGCGACTGGCGCGGCGAAACGGCTTGCTCGGACTTTGATCTTAACCACAAGGACTTTGATCTTAGCGGCACCCGTTCTTCCCTCGTAGTCGTAGCAGTAGTGTGTAACGAGTCTTACATTTTGACCTCCAAGGTGGTGCCGGTGAAAGATTTCTTCTGTGCGTTGCTGAACAATAAAAATTTCACAGCGTGCACTATAACTAAAAGCTGAATTCTCCTGTTTCTCATTCTTCCTTAGCAGCCGTGGCATGTACATTGAGCACTATCTGACAAGAAAGGGTTGCTACGTTATACTCTCTGGGCGTAACCTCCTTTGTTTTAGAAAGGTTTAGCGAGCTATGGGCCGCAGTGCCATGAATACAGTAAACTAGTTTATACCACGAACTAGAGGTGGATAAAGGTGGGAAGTAGACAAGAAGCGCAAGCCGTAAGAAAGTGTGTGGGTGCCTCCTCTCGTTCAGTCCTTGGAATGTCCGCTGGATGGCGGTGCTACTATATGAGGAATATATGATGAAAAGATCCGAGATGGTGGTACTTGGAGTGTTGAATAGGTGGACGAATGGACACACAGACAGATGCATGGACGGACGCACAGATGGCTGCATGGACGGATGGACGCATGGACGGACGCAGGATTGATATGATCGATTTTGTGGGGTTTAACGTCCCAAAGCCATTATTTCATTATGAGAGACGCCGTAGTGGAGGGCTCCGGAAATTTTGACCACCTGGGGTTCTTTAATGTGCACCCAAATCCGAGTAGACGGGCCTACAACATTTCCGCCTCCATCAGAAATGCAGCCGCCACAGCCGGGATTTGATCCCGCGGCCTGCGGGTCAGCAGCCGAGTACCTTAGCCACTAGGCCACCGTGGTGGGGCACGCAGGAGTGGATGCAAGGACGAACGCAGCGACGGACGCACAAATGGACGTGTGAACGTACGAGCAGATGCACGCACGGGCGGGCGGATGGACGCACGGGCAGCCACACAGACGCACGCATGACGGACGGAAGCAAGAACGAATGGACTGACGCATGCTTCGCCCCACTCTCCATCATTCACTCCATGGATATACTGCCATTTTTATTCAAAAACTCGGCCACAATGCTCACTGAAACGTAAAGCAGTAATGAAACGAATGTATTTAGCCTCTTCAATTACAGAACATTTTACTTAAACCGTGAAAGTGGTGGTGGTGGTGGGGGCGTTGTTCTGTTAATATCTGATACCATTTAATGTGAATTGTTGGATTGCTTTACTCGTGCTACCCCTGGTTACAAAGTATTTTGTGTTCATGCCAACAACACCATGTTTTTAGTTTGCTACAAACCAGCACATGAGGGTAATGTCACAATTCTCGGTTTTTATGATCTCTTCCTGGTATATATGACAGAAAATAAGCATATAATTATTGCTGGAGGAGATTTCAACATTAACGTTGGATCTACAAGCTCTATTTTTGGTGATTTTAATGCTCTTATTACGTCCAATGAGTGTGATTACGTTCATGAACACAATTACAGTACCCACCAAAGTGACACTTGAGTGCGAGTCAGTTCTTGATATTTTATCACAAGTTTGCTCGAAATAAATATTACGACGAGTGTTCTATTATATTGTATCAGTGACCATGTTCTAGTTATTTTTATGTGCACATCAAATGACACAATATACAACAAAGCCCCGGAAGATCATGTTTCAATCAAATACAGAAAAGGCACTAAGTGCATTTCATGAAAATTTGTTGCAGATAGACTGGACCCATATAACAAAAATGGTAGATTGAAATGGCGATTACGATAAATTTCTTGCAATTTTCGAACGAACATATCAACTGCGTTTCCCACTAAAAGAACAAAAATTTGTCGTAAAATACGAAAACCTTGGATAACTCCCGATTTCCATGATGAAATGAAAAAAAAAACGAGAAAAACTTTACGAAACCTTTCCACGAACACGTTTACCGGAGGACCTAGCGGTCTTCTGGAGCTATCGCAGCAGACTTACAAGATATTTACGGTGCGCGAGAACACGCTATCAAGCTACAAATCTTAACGTTCCTGGCAATCGCTCCGATGTTTTAGGGGCTAGATTAAACACGCTCCTTCATCGTGGTTACACTAACGCCCCTGTTTCTGAGTTGAAAGTCAACGGCAAAAGTATAGAGGGGCCGGAATCGGCTGATTAATTTGATATTTTTTTTCACTAACATGACTACTACCTGAAGTGCGGAGCTCAGATTTGGGTGCACGTCAAAAATCCCCAGGTGGTCAAAATTTCCGGAGCCCTCCACTACGGCGTCTCTCATAATCATATGGTGGTTTTGGGACGTTAAACCCCACATATCATCATCATCACCCGAAGTGCGGATGATGCTTGCGAGTACGTTAGAAAACCAAAGTGTTCATTCGTTGTTTTTATCTCCTATCAGCGCCCACGAAGTCTTGTCAACAATAACTGGTGATGATGATGATAATTATGATGTTGATGATTATGATGATGATGATATGTGGAGTTTAACGTCCCAAAACCACTATATGATTACGAGAGACACCGTAGTGGAAGGCTCCAGATATTCGGCCAACTGTGGTTCTTTAGCGTGCACCCAAATCTGAGCACACGGGCATAGAACATTTCCGCCTTCATCGGAAATGCAGCCGCCGCAGCCGGAATTAATCCGACGACCTGCGGGTCAGCAGACGAGTACCTTGGCCACTACACCACCACAGCGGGGCAGAAAGCGTAGTCCCGTCAACCGAAAAAAAAAGTTGAAATAGGGGTTAAGTTTGAGCATGCCAAGGCGGCGAAAGGGAGAAGAAGAGTCTTGTTTTTCACAATTGATGCGCAAATTCAACTCAGAATGCATGGAATCTTATTGGGGGGTGGGAAAGTGCGCAAACGCTTTCACCGCACTAGTCGAGCGCACGAAGCGAGATAAATACCAACGCACAAAACGAGAAAAAAGCCTGTCAAACTCATTTTAATGACGTGTATACATAGTGTGCACGTGTGTCACGCAGCGCCCTTTTGTCACTTCCGAAATGCTCCACCGATATGCCCGGGTACCTACCGACTCCGTCGCCTACCGCTGCCGTGTTGTCTCCTCGAACTTGCGCCCGTTTAGTTTTGTCTCACGATGCAAGTTTGAGGGCTGCTAGTGAGGCAAGTTGATTTTAGTTGTCCCCGAAGAGGGAGCAGAGCTTCGGGGTGTTTCTTCGCCAAAAGTTATTACCCAAAATTGAGAACGCACATTGCGATTTTCCAAAAAGTAGCAGCGGGTTTGGCTGGCACAGATTAACAAAAAGAAGTACTTGAAGAAACTCGGTGATATTTGCGTCTTCAGGTGTCACTTCATTCCGGGTAAGGGCTGTAGCCAAGCACTTACCTGCAAACAGAGATAGCTTACCAAGATACTGATGTACATACAAACTTGTCGGCGACCACTGCGTGCACAATCAGCGTGTCAGGGAGGCGGTTAAAATTGTGACGGCGCTCCCGGAAATTCAGGCGTTGCATTGGAACAAACTGTGAAAATGGATGCGAAACAATAATTATTCACTTTGAATTATAGCCGATCGGTTCGAGTTGGAGGGTCAGAATTTTGAAAATTGGTCAATTAATTTTCTAACACGGTCTCCATCATTTTCAGGGACTCCCACTGTACATTAGCGTACAAAAAAGTAAAATAAGGGGTGAAAAAGGTGTCAAAACATACGCGAAAAAAAGTGATGACCGGCATTACCGCGGCGTACACCATGCGAAGTCTCTATCTGCCTCGCATATTATTTTCCTCGGCTGTTTCCACAAGTTTCAATCAAATAGGCTCAACATCAGCACTGTTTAAAACACTTGGGGAGACGGGGACGGGGGGGACGCTGCTACTTTGGTGGCGTGGGCCACAGCAATATATTAAAAATAATATTATATCTCTGGTAAAGTTGCCTAGCTCTGCACGACTCGTTTTCGATGGGAGCTGCTGCGCTTCACTCATCCACTCTTAAAGTTGTGGCTCGAGAGACTTTGGGATTTCACTTGTTCTTGGGCCACGCGATTTGTGGTGTTTGTAGTGAAAGCGAGATAATGGGCCCTCGTAGGTCGTGGCGGGCAGCCGGGGTACGCGGTGTAGCCGGTGTATACGTGTCGCACATCTTGATTTTCTGGTCTTGTATCGAGTTAACAAACGAGGCCTTCGTGATCTGATAAGCTTGTTAAAGTGCGAAAACAAAAAACCACAATGCTTCCCTTTCAACATCGTACACAGCTACAGATGACTTGCCTCCAACAAACTGCGCTGCAGCACGCGAACTGCCGTAGGTATCCAGGAAGGTACCCAGGCATGGCGGGATAGGGCGACAACGGCAGAAGTGACATCACATGAACACTATGTATACATAACTTGCACCTACGTTACACTACGAAATTCTGGGATATGATCTCGGCATGTGCCGCCATGGCCGAGCACATACCAGCAGACGACATCAAGTCAAGCTGTGCCACACTATGCAATTCTCGTAAAGGCGGTTCGTCGAATTTTGAGGTATTTGGCTGCCGCGCGCTAAGCAATTGCAAATGGCACCGTGATGGATCCGACGTGGGAATGTTTTGCGTGCCCAAGGTAGTCAAGCACCACATGCGCCCAAAATAGTTGTGTGAGGGGCGAAGGAGGACATGGCTTGCGAGCATCAATCGTAAGGACCTCAAAGCAGTGAACAACTTGTCTGTGCGGGTGTCACTTCTTAACAGGAAAGTTCTGTTCCGGATCTCCTCACATTTTCACTCAGTGAATCGTCGCGGATCCGTTCTTCAAGCGCGAAGTAAATTTTTGTCGAAAGGCGATGCATCGCATTGATCACAGCAAACGCGCTTTGCTTTTCAGGAAGGCCCGCTAACCTCTTCCATGACACGAACGCTGACTAGGCGCCGGACACGTTGGTGAATCATGGTTGTCTGGAAAATAGACTTAGGGCGGGTGGAATTAACTAGAAGGAGGTTATCTGATTGGTGGCTAAAGTCAAGGCCCGAGTGAAAATTGAACCCTTCGATGCAAAGTACGAATCCTCAACCTCACTATTTAAGAAAAAAATAAATCTAGTCTTTGGTTCATTAAGTAAATCGGCTTGGTGGCTCTAGCCACCGCCTGATCTAAAGGGTACAGCCATATCCATCCATCCATCCATCCATCCACGTCACTCGCTCGGCGGCTCGCTGCAGTGGAGCTGCCATGTCAAGGCTGATTTGTGGCTGATATGGTTTTGTTTGTACCGTAAATTTTATGTGCTTCTACTATATTGCAGGGCGTAAGTGCATCATATATAAATGAACTTCGCGGCAGATATTATCAAACATCATCACCTTATGGTGCGACCATACCCATAGCATCATAAGTGAAGCTTTACATCAATCGCAAACATCGCGGCCAGCTAAGCTTGCCACTGCTAGCGATCGTTCCTTGGTGCTAAGGAATGTAACCGATTAACATTTTGGGGTGATTGCCATTTCGTAAGGTAATAAGCAAGCTCAAGAAGCACAAAATGCTACTGTTACATTGATATCAATTTCTTTATAGTTGTTATACTTAACATTTTGCATAAGATAGTTCTTTAGGACTTGCTTATTCTTGCGTATTCGGAGTGGAAATATTTTTTGATAAACAACTGAAAAAAAATCGGACAGCGTTTTACTTTTCTTACAAATTTTATTAGAAGTTGGGGGAATCATAGTAGGGAAAAAAGATAGCACACTACAGTGTGATGCACATCACATCGTTCTTCGAAGCTTGAGGTGCTTTGATCTTTCTCTTGCCGAAGTTCTCTGTTTAGAGATTTCGGGAAGAAGTGAAGCCGTGTGAGAACATAAAACTTGATTATGTTCTCGCATAAGATCTTTCTTGTGTGAGTCACACCCTACGGATAGTACGGTCTGCATTGAATTAAGAAGTTCAACTATAGTGTCCCTTTGGAGCTTATTACAACTGAACCACAATGTGAATGTGTCCTCCAGTGCCTCCAAAAATAAAAATAGCTCAGATGACGGATACAAGAGCCCTCCAACGTCCCAGAATGCTGTGAATGACGCAAGGTCCTTATCTGCGTTCTCGAGGAATGTGAGCAGCTGCTCAAAACAGTCACGGCAATTCGTTGCCATAACTTTCCTCCGCGCCACATAGCCAGCCAAATAGTACACCAGTCTTGAGTCACTGACTTGCACAGGATGCACATTGTCAGAAAAGACAGTCGATGCCTGTAGTACACTTGAAGCTTCGTCTATGTTTCCAGTGTCCAGTAAATTGTCGACATGGTTGGCCACTTCATCAGTTACTACTAATGACGTAAATGTGCCACCTGCACAGTTGCCCGTGTCTGGTTCTTTTACCAAATTGTAAAAGCTAAGAGAATTCACTGCAGTAAGAAACTGGGTCGATGTGAGATGATCGTTGCATCCGGATAACTGAAGAATTATCCCACATAGCTTTTCGATTTGATCTTGGCTGAGGCGTGAAGTCAACAAATATTTGTACTGCACTTCCTCTGACAGGTATGTTAAAAGTTCCAAAGTGTCATATTTACAACATGTTTGAGCGCATGAAGAAACAGCGCTCTTTCTGTCTACCCTGTCCTTTTTTTCTTTGTTCGTGCGCTGAAACATTTTGCAAATATGACTATGCACCAACTAGCCCAAGCTTCGACTCTTGTGACTTAGAAGTGTCTTGCAGAGTTACTCTTAGACCTTCTTCAGTGCTAGCAGACAAAAAACCTGCCTTCGTAGGTCCGGTGCAGGCTTTCAACGGTCTAAGTATGCTAGAACACCTTGAAGTACTCTTTACTGTTCAGAATTTTTTCTCAGTGCCGTTGAAAGCACTCTGGATGTCATCACAACAATTAGTTTTTCCATGAAGCGAACAAATTGTTCTGTCGCTTCTCTATATGAACACGACTTTGAGATTGCCTCTTTGTATAAGAAAAGCCCACGTGTAACCTCAAGGCTGAAGAGATGAAATGCATAATCAACTTTCATTTTTCGAAGTTGTTGGGGTTCAAGTGCACTTCTGTAATCTTTGGAATAGCTTTCATCGTATTAGCACACTTGTCCAAGTCGTGAGCTATACTGATTGGCCTAACATCAACGCGCCCATCTGGTGTTTTATAGCCATTTTTGATGAAGCCGTTCCGGATGCACATTACTGAATGCGGAAAGTCAGACATAAAAAACGCCGCCTTTTAAGTCAGTTGGATGAGGTGCTGAAGGCTTAATAGCTGATGTCAAACCAGATATGGAAATTCGTTGCCACATTGCACGGTTCCAAGATGCTCCATCCGATGTCACATGGTGTACCCTGAGGCCAGCATTCTCTGCCAGGATAACTGCTTCTAAAATATTTTTGGAAAGCAGTGGGGCTTTCCCATTGCCTCTAGATTCAAATACACCCAAGATTTGGTGCTATGAACCTGAACAAGGTTGAAACATTATCACAAGACCATGATTACATTGAACACTTTTGTCAGCCTCGGGATTGAAAGAACCAAGGCATACAAATCCATCAACGTTTCCACTTCCCCACTGAACACCAAAGTTTTCTGCAAGTTTCATTTCGTCAACAATCAGTCCACCATGACGTTCAAAGTTGTCCATATTAGCATTCTTTTTAGAAATGCCCGAGAGGACACGACACATTTATTAAAACCAAAGCACGTGTCGTACTTCTTCAAGATTGCTCTGAGGCATGTACGACTGGGTAGCACAAGAATTTTCTCCCTACGCACATGTTCATAAGTCATGGGTTCTTCATGTGCATGATGACACACTCCAACATCAACTCCGGGTTTTAGCGCATGTCATTTCGGGACTTGCGCTTTGCAGCTTCAAAACACTGCATTATAGCGTTTTTCTGTTTGGATGGGAGCATGCCTATTGTGCTCAAGAGTGCGCTTTCTTCAATTTCTTCATTCTCTAGTTTTAGCTGTGCAATGTTCTGGTCGAGAGTCTTCACCTTGTTTCTAAGGCGGCGTACTGTTTGAGCTTTAGCTTTGAGCTTTGTTGCATGGGTCAGTTTGCCTGCTGTTTTCTTTTTCCGGTTTCTCTGATTGACAAGGAGCTTTCTCAAGTACTTGCAACTGATGCAGCGTATTTCATCTTGACTTGAGGTACCTTTACACTTGTGATGGTTGAGCTTTCCATTCCATACCTCTAGGTTCTTACCAGATGATACAAAAGGAAACTCGCACAACAAGCTTGCCCCTGAACACACTGGCATGGCATCAACAGTCTCCAGAAGAGAAGCTGGTTCATATGGCTCATTCATCGAGATCTTCACACCATGCACAAATACTTTATGTGTTATGGCACTTCCACTAGCACAAAATTTAACAAGTTTCTCTGCGTGTAGAAGACTCATGTCCGAGCTAGGCGTGCACAAGCGGTAGGTGACATTAAGCGTTTCCTCACTGAAAACATGACTTCCCCACCAATTTGAAGGAAGTGGAATGTGCTTGTAGTCCTAAACGGGCGCAGCTGGAAGGTCGGGTGGCTCCGGTTCATCCTGAGGCTCCTCTTGCGGCTCCCGGTAATCGTCTTTTCGAAGTCTGTTATGAGGAATCACAAGCGGTGGGTGTGATCTCTCCTTGGGGTTTTTTTTGGCGCCACACGTTTCGAGAGGTAGAAAGGAGCATTTGGAAATATTGTTGGGACGGCATGCGGCAATACTACAGGCCTAGCTCTGTCCAAACGCACTACCTCACCGTTAATAACGTGCTGGAAGTTAGAAGTGTGGCAGCTTGGGCTAGTTGGTATGGCATGACGATAGTTATTGCGCGAGAACAAAACGACGACACAGAGACAAGAAGGACACGAAAGACACGAGCGCAAACTTCCAACTGAGTTTATTGCGCAGAGCACGAAAATATATAGAGGAGACAGTGACCATGGCACAAGAGCAGAACATGAGTAAGAAAACCAAAAACAACCAACACAAATACAAAGGCACTGAAAAAACAGCAAAGAAAAATCTAGAAGAAACCGAACCAGAAAGGTAAAGCTACCTGCCCGCACCGAATCCTTCGAGGAACCTGCGTTCCTTCTCGGACTAAGCCACGGAGGGCTTGCTAATCCAAGGCACCTGTTCGCGTTATCTGCCCGCACCGAATCCTTCGAGGAACCTGCGCTCCTTCTCGGACAAGGCCACGGAGGGCTTGCTAACACAAGGCACCTGTTCGCGTGCCATTTGCGCAGCCTCGACAATGACCCGGGTGCCCACATCTCTGTGTTTGTACAATGTCGCTGTTTCCTCGAAGAGGGGAACACACTTGCACTCAGTGCAGTGCTGGGCAAGAAAACCATCTTTCCCGTTTTTAACATTGTTCGCGTGCTCTCTCAGCCGATCGTTCAGGCACATTCCCGTCGTTCCGACATAACAAGCACCACATGAAAGGGGGGTCCTATACACGACTTCCCGGGAGCAGGCCGCATACCTGTTTCGATGTTGAACTCTGCAATCTGTTGATGATTTCGTTTTCAGGGGGTTGGTAGATTTGGTGAGGCTGATTAATTTTAACGGTGCTGAGAACATGACACGAACTCCAACACGTTTTCCGATTTTTTTGAGCCTATGTGATATCTGGTGTATGTATGGAATCACGGCTACCCTTTCACGTTCTGTATCCGTGTTGATCAGATTCTGTCGCGTTTTCTGCTCCGCCTTATTAGTCCGCAGGATCGTCTCCGCAACAGACGCGATAAACGCCTCGGGGAAACCTGAAGCCTTAAGGCGGGAAACTTGAGCTTTGAAGCTCGCAGAGATATTGTGGGCGCAAGACCTATTTAAAGCATTCTCAAGGCAGGTTCGTGCTATGCCTCGCTTAACTATCTTACTGTGAGCAGAAGAAAAGGGAAGCAGAGGTTTCTGCGCACGTGGTTCATAACACCAACAGATGTGCTGTGAGCTAAAAACCAGATTTAAATCCAAAAAGCGTAATTTGTCATTATCGGGCATTTCATGTGTCACCACAAGAGGCTGCAAACAATTTTCGAACACGCCTATAGTTTGAGTGGCCAACGAGTGAAACATAGAAGACTCACAATTTAGAATAACCAAAAAATCATCCACGTATCTAAATATTTTGACGACATGCGAGCCTTCTAAATTTTCCTGTAGTTTTTTGCCCATTTTTGCCAATAGAAGATCACTGAGTAGAGGTGCTATGCATGAACCAATTGAAACACCCTTTTTCTGCAGATAAATGCAATCATTCCATTGTACGAAAGTAGACGTAAGATACAGCAAAACCAGGTCAAGAAAATCCCGCGAACTAATGCCAGTTTTTAATTGGAAGTTCAATTCTCCGAAAGTTTCTATGTTATTCCTTATACATTCTAGTACCTCATCGTGAGGCAGCGAGTAGTATAGGTCCTTTATGTCAATTGAAAAACCGAAAAGATTAGATTGATTTGGTTGTTTGAAAAATTCTATCAGAGCCTGCGAGTTTTTGATCACAAATGGGTCGTCAATCTTTAGACACTTTAGATGGGTCTGACTAAACAAGCCGAGTTGCTTTTGCCACGTACCACTTTCTGTCACAATGACACGGAAGGGCATGTCAACCTTATGTGTTTTGGCAGAAAAAAACATGCTGAGCCCATTTTTGTCACTTTTGCTAATGTACTGTGCTAACTGTTTTAACTCTAGTTTACGACACATTTCCCTGGCCTGCGTTTTTACCCTATCTAGACGAATGTCGGTACAAAATTTGAAAACAGATTCGATGGCTGTGACCGCCTTTTCCAGGTACAAGCAGTTAGGAAGAACGGCGAAACCACCCTCCTTATCTGACGGCACAACACAAAGTTCATTGTCTCTAAGAAACTTGGTCGTCTTCCGCACCGGAAGGCTCTTGCTGGTAGGCTTACCCCGTAGGAGTAACGTATTAGTCCTTGCCCTTTCTTGCCCAGACAGTAAACGCAAGCCAGCTGAGTGTACTCCAACGGCAACAAGTCTACCATTGTATACACATATAGCTAGTATCATGAGTTAAATAAACATTTGGTGGCCAGCGCTTTTTACAACCTGTCTTCATCGCCATTCCTTTTTGTTTTGCACGCTGATACATGTGTCTGTACCTGATTTGCGATTCTTTTTGAGAAATAATGCACTAAAATGTCAACTAAAATGCAAAAGAAGATTCTCAAAGTAACATGAAATTAAATGATTCAAGATTGTCGCCACATTTACTCAATGCTTGATGAAACTCTTCTCTAACCGGTGGCAACCCATGCATTTCCATGCATCCACCGGCGCTCAGGATGGATGGATGGATGAATGGATGGATGTGGCTCTACCCTTTAGATCGGGCGGCGGCTAACGCCACCTAGCCGTAATACTTAGCTAACTAAGCACTAGATTTATCTTTTTTTCTTTTAAATAGTGAAATTGAGGACTGATACTTTGAAGTGAAAGATTTAATTTTCACTCGTGCATTGACTTTAGCCACCAATCAGATAACCTTCTTCTAGTTAAGTCTACCCGCTTAAAGCCTATTTCACCCTCCCTGTCCCTAAACCCCAGTGCTTTGAAAAACTCTGTGCCATCATCCTGATCTATAGGGTGAAGCCCTTTACAGAACATCATCAAGTGTTCGGCAGTTTCCTCCTCCTCTCCACCTGCACTGCATAGCGTGTCTACCCCTTGGTAATTGACCCGGTATGTCTTGGTTCGCAGTACTCCCGTCCTGGCGTCAAACAGTAGAGAACTACCCCGAGTAATATCATAGATCCTTTCCTTGGCGATTTCCTGCTTAAAAGCTCGATAGATATCTAGTGCGGACTTCTTAAACATGCCAATTCTCCACATGTCCGTCTCCGTTTCCTTCACTTTCTTCTTAACCAATCGTGCTTTTTCGTATGGCCACCTGCTGTTTTTTACGTATTTACCAGTCAATTTCCTAGTTCGCTTCCTCCATTTTGTATCGACATTATTCATGTACAAGTAGCTAAAAACCTTCCTAGCCCAACGCTCCTCACCCATTTCTCTCCATTGCTTCTCAAGTTTTACCTTGCTAATAGCTTCCCTGCCCTCAATTGATGTCCATCCCATATCACCTTGTACTCCCTGATTTGGTGTATTCCCGGGAGCTCCTAAAGCAAGCCTACGTACTCCACGTTGCTTAATTTCTAATCTTGCTTGAACTTCTGATCTCATGCACAAGACCGCATTGCTGAACGTTAGACCAGGAACCATGACCCCTTTCCATATTCCTCTCACAACATCATGCCTATTGTAATTCTACAGTGCCCTTGTTTTCATGACTGCTGCATTTTTGTTACCTTTAGTGTTCACGTATATTTCGCGTTCCCTTAGGTACTCGGTCCCATTGCTTATCCATACGCCAAGGTATATGTATTTATTTGTTATCGCTAGCCTGAATTCCTGTTTCCTAAGCTCACAACCTTCATTATCATGAAAAATCATGACTGCTGATTTTTTGTACTGAATTTGAAACTTAACCTATCTCCTTCATTACCGCAGATGTCCAACAATCTCTGACAATATTCCTTGTTGTCGGCCATTAGCCCTATATCATCTGCGTACCTTAACGCTGGTAGTGCCTGATCAATGAGTTTCCCTTGTTTGACAAAAGAGAGGTTGAAGCCAAGTCCACTTTCCTCTAGTTTGGCCTCTAAACCTTGTAGGTACGTCATGAATAACAAGGGTGACAGAGGACACCCCTGCCTAAGACCCCGTTCCACCTCTGTGAACTTGGATACCTGTTTTTCCCGCTTTATAACTACCCTGTTACTTTCATAGATTTCCTTTAAAGGATTAGTGACTCCATCTTTCACACCTAGTGTGTCCAGTGCACGGCGACAGTGAGAAAAGATTGTCTTCCAACCTCCTGTGTTTCCGAAACCCATTCTGCAGTTCCCCAAGCACCCCCTCATCTTCTATTCATGCCGGCAGTTTTTCATTTATAACCTGCATTGCCAGCCTGTAGACCGCTGATGTCACTGTTATATGACGGTAGTTGTTTATGTCAGCTTTGTCTCCCTTTCCTTTATAGATCATGGTCATCCTGCGAAGTTTCCATTCATCGGGGACTTCACTATCAATTATTGTTCTGCTCACTGCCTCTCTCAATGTCTGTTGAGACTTCGGACTCAATGTCTTCATCAGCATAATTGGAATGCCATCTGGGACTGTTGATGTACTACTTGGAACCCTCTTCTCGGCCCTTTCCCACTCTCGTTGTGAAATTGGAGCCATTGCGCCACTTGATCCATCCTTGTCTATTGTGGTGCATAAGGCACTTCTTTGTTGAAATTTTTCTGTCACCCTTGTTCTTATATATTCAATAGCTTCGTCCCCTTCTAGTCTAGCACCTTGAGCTGTAGTTATAAACCTCTGCTCTAGGCTTGTTTCATTTCTAATGGAGTTTTGGTGGTTCGAAAATTTTGCAGCCGCCTTTCTGTCATTTTTATGTACTTCTGCCAGCGACTAAGCCCCCTTTCTTCCAATATTTTCATTCATCAGAATGGAAGCTTCCCTTCTACAGCTTATAAAGATGTCCCATTTTCTTTAAACATCATCTGTCTCTATGGGCGCAGCGCCATCGTCACTCATCCATCGGCTGTCACTGCTCTAGTCACTAACCAGCTACCGTCCTCAAAGTCGAGGACGCACACACGGAACGGGACCCGGCTAGAGTGTACTAGAAATGTTGAGTGCCGATACCACGCCTCGCCGCCTGATTCCTTCCATGTTGCCCGCAGCGACAGCGCTGCAGTTGAATAGTACTGAAAGACCCGCGCACCGCGTGCAGGAACTCCCATGCGCTTCGGCTCCTCCGTCGCGCTTTCTTGATGCAGATTTATTTGTACCTACCCATCATTCATGTCTAGCACATGATGTCATAGCCCTTGAAATATGACACGCCAATCTACTGAATTTGGGCTCCATAAAAGCCCTTGTGAGAGATCACAAATAATCTGAAAGGATATTTCTTATACTGATTTCTTCTGTCTTGACTCTTTCTTCGTAGGTTAGGCGTCTGCGGTACTCATAATAACTGAGCCGATTTATTGGAAGTTAGCTGTGCTCGGAAAGCTATAAGTTTTAAAACACACACACACACACACACACACACACACACACACACACACACACATATATATATATATATATATATATATATATATAATGTGTGTGTATACAAGGTAAATTTCTCAAAACAAGACGCATCACTGCCTGCCTACACTTTTGACACTTCGTAATAGAACTACGCTTATAATAAAAAAACATCGTCATAATTTTGCTCGCTTGCAATGTCGTTACGCCAATAGAATATTTGGAAATCAGCAATATTAAAGCTGTCGGTACAAAATGAGAACTAAATACAATGAGTTTACGCAGACTAACATACGGGCTATATATACAATTGGCACATTTTATCATGGTTGTGTGTTGTTTCATTTTAGTTTATTATGTAATAAACCTTTCGAAAAGCAATTATTATTATCTTCCTCAAGACGGGCATGATAAAACAGAGTCGTCACCAATTAATGTTCTGACAACGTTAGTATTTGTCGGGTTTCTCGTGAAACAATCGTGTGCATGTAGGCTCATACGAGGAACACTGCGCTCTGCATATTGTAGAGACTGTCGACAAAACGAGCGTATTATTTAATCACGGTTTTGATGCTTCTTTTTTCTTTGTAGTTCGCCCGTAGCCACTTATGATGTAACGCAGCTCAAAGCGCTGATTGAGTAAGAAGCTAGGTGGATCCGTGTAAATTCCGAACGACATTTTTTTTTCTGTGTGCGTCTGCAGGTTTTTGAAAAAGTTAATGTATCGGTGCAATTTCGCCGTGCCTGCATATTCACTAGTGCACCAAGGCACGTAGCAGGTGCGTCTAAAGGTCCAGAAACGCATTAAGAGCGCTAAAAACGAGCAATTACACGCTTTCGCATGCTCGGGCGCGCGCGCTCCCAATGCAGACGCTCCTGAGATCGTCAGTGGATGGATGGATGGATGGATGAATGGATATGGCTGTACCCTTTAGATTGGGCGGTGGCTAGAGCCACCAAGCCGTTATACCTAAGGAACCAAAAACTATATTAGTACCATGGGACTACAGCGGCACCGCTATTGTCACCCGCCGGAGAATCAGCCGAGAAGCCGCGAGGCTGTCTCGTTCACTCCACTGCCCCATCGTAGTACACTGTAACCCGGCTGGCGTCACTTATTATGTGGCATGCATCTTGGAGGTGAGTGCCAAAATTCTCATTTACTCGCCATTTGGGTTACAGCTCGTGCCACTAATGATCTGTGTTGTGCAGTACCTACGCAATATCTCAGATTAGGCCGCTTCGAGTAAAGTCGGGGCCATAAACGCAGTGCTCCTTTTTCGATGTCGGTTTCGTGCGGCTTGTACCATGAATGCCTTTTTTGAGACGGAGTACGTACTGAGAGCAGAAAATGCACCGTTTACGGAAATCGCCGGTTGAGTGTGTTGGTCCTGTTTGTATTTCGAGCGTGACATTTTCATTGCGCTCTTATTACTTGTCCACAGCAGTTGCATTGCTCTATGCGAACAGTGTTCGGGCTTGTAAACGCCATAGTGCAGCCGTTTAATGTGTGCGCCTCCCTTTATGCTGGCGGCGTTTTGTTTACGCTGCTGGTACACCGCTGCGCCGAAAGACGAGGCAATATCTACCATGAAATCTTGGCGCACTGCTGCCGGCACGCGTGTTCTCCCCGTCCGGTCGAAGTTCATCTCCTCTGCGTTGTCTAAGAAAAGGTGGCTAAAGGCAGGTAGCGCCGAGGTGCGAACAATCAGAGATAACTTTAACTCAAGAAAGGTAAAGCGGCATTGAATCCTTCCAGAAAGCTAGAAACCATTACTCGTGAAACGCGTTCTAAAAATATTAAAATGTATGTGCTTCGTCTTCCGCGGTGGTATTGTGGTTACGGTGGTCGGCTGCTGACCACGCGTTTGATGTCGTTCGTGGTATATAGTCGCGTTTTGATGGAGGGGAAATGGTAAAGGCACGTGTATTTTGCAATTTGAGTGCACCATAAAGAAGACCTAACGGTTAAAATTTTCGGAGGCCCCCACCACGGTATCCTTCATAATAATATCATGGTTTTGGGGCGTCAAACCGCAGGAATTTTATTTACACATCTGTTAATCCCTCATGTGGTTAGGAACAAATTTTCTGTGTAGAACAATGGTAGGATTTTCAGTATATGAAGAGTATGGTTCATATTGAGGATTTTTTGCATAAATAGATAACATTTAGTGAAATATGATAGTTCGTATTAGCTGATTATCAGAGTTGTCTATCTGTGGGCAAAAATAATTTGATCTGTGAGCAGTGCCAAACAATTTTTACAGCTGGTGAATAAATTGCAAAGATATTGATTTCTGTAAATTTTTTTTGTAAGTTTAGCATTGAGGTGGTCCTAGTAAAAAATATGGTGAATAACACATTTATTTGTAACCTTCGTTTGTTAGTATAGAAAAAAGTCATCAAATTGTTTTTTTATATTAACAGATGAAAACGTTTTCCATGTGGGTGCTGGGCTCTGTGCTTGCCAGTGTTAATACCTTGGAGCGATGCGTCCTTGTGGTAAGTACTAGCTGCATATGCATCAGTAGCCTTTAGACAACATATCGATTTCGTCCGTGCTTACTTTAATAGTTTGCTATCTAGTACTAGCCTGCCTGAGTAAACGAGAGATCCAAATCGTACTAGGGTGCATTTAACCACATGCAGCAATCTTCTGACAGTTCGAATATTGTGCTTATGGAACAGTGGTAAGTGACACCGATTTATGCAAGAACTCATTACCTGTGACATAAGATTTGGAAGGGGCAAGAGCACCACAATTAAGAAAAGGATTTATTGAAACCAGAAAAAGTTGTGTTTTTGTCATGAACCAATACAGCTGTATTAAAGTGATAATTTGGGCTAATAAAGTGACAATGCGGTGCTACCTGTCGTTCAGTATTTGCAGCAAAGTTTAGACGCACAGATGAAAAAAAGGAATATAAAGACACTGCTAACTACTGGCATTTACTAAAAGCCATTGCAAATTATATGACTGGTGTCATCTCCAGGTAAAGACTGCTGGTAAAAGATTGGAAAAGTGAAAAAAAACATTTATACCATACCGGGGCAATTATCATGGCGGTAGTTGATTGTTTTAATGTTGTGTTCTTTCTCTTCAGTTATGTTTGAAGTTTGCAGGGTGAGAGCTACTTAATATCCTTCATGCTACTTCCTCCTTAAAAGGAACGGATTTGATACCTTATTGTTGTTAATGAAATAGAATCAATTCATTTTTTCACTTGGAAACACAGTTGATACCTTAGTATTATGACTGAAGTAGAATCAATTATTTTTTTTCAAGTGGAAAGAAACCTTACAATTTATTTAAGCGAAAACTTTTTAATTCACAAAAGGTATGCCCTTTTTGCGCACTCTCAAGTCTATCTGCTTTGGTCATTACTAGCTTATAAATAGTAAAATGGTTTAAATGATGAATTGCAATAGTGCCAACTTTTGTATACTAAATTGGAAAGCTCTTATTCTTTTCAGAGAGAACTGAAATATTACAGGGCAAGTATTTGGCTCAGGCGATAAGTGTCAAGATGTTTTTGAAGCCCATATACACTTACTTTTATATTTTGTTGCATATATTTTATTTAACACACTAGTTCTAAATATGCTGTTTTTTAAGTTCTGTTAGTATTATACCTGGGATATAATTATTATTCACAGCGCAGCAGAGGGCACATCAATAACTTTAAAAATTGCGTTTTTAAACATTCTTTTGGGTTAAATCCAAATACAATACAGTGAATCTCATAAGTAGTGAAAATCAATTTCTTGTGAAAGATTCAATATCAAGCTGTCTTGGCTTTATTTTTTTTACTCCTTGAGTCAATTGTTACTAAGTTGATATATATTTTTGCGTGAACTTAGGAGCTGTCAGCATATCAAGAGCTTACCAGATATGTCAATCGCAGTGATGCCTCAGGAGTAGCTGATAGTACAGTATTATGCCTGCACTCACATCTGTGCTTTTAAGAGCACAGACTTCAGGTTTATCAAAATCAAGTGCATGCCAAGGTGGCATGATGCACATATTATTTCTGCCAGGTAAAACAGAGCTTCATTGTAGCTTGTTGTGTCATATATGAGTACATATATATTCTTTAATACATTGTTCTAAAGAAGAATAGCCAACATTGCAAACACACTCGACTGTGCTTCAATATGATGCCTGATTAGTTTTTCCTGGAGAATTTTGTTTTTACAGAATACTGCACGACCATTTGAGGGCCCCAGCAGGAGGGGCAAGATCATAGCGTTGCACGCAGGTGTAAAACAGCAAGAACAATAGAAAGGTATATCGTATACACGAGATACAAAAAATATATCATTGGTAATGATTAAATACACTCAAGTGCCTCTACAAAGCCGGTTAACGATTGAGGTAGGCAGTTCCAGTCGTTCATGGTTCGAGGAAAGAACGAGTATTTGAAAATGTTTGTTCTGGCGAAATATGGTGTTAATGAATGAGTTTGTTGATGCCGGGTTTGTCTTGTCGTAAGCGGTTTCAGATACAAATCACGGTTTACTGACAACTTGTTGTTATTCACAACAAACACTAGTGTAGTTATGTACACCACCTAGAATTACAAGATTCAATTGCAGCCGCAACTAATAATTACTGTATCTTTTATTGAAACTTTTCATTCGTTGTGAAGCTGCTAATATTGGCAACAGATGTACAGTTGTACTGTGTCCTTAATGTTTACTCAGAGATTTCCAAAGTTCATTCTTGCTGTTCTTGAGTTAACATAGCCAGTGAATCACATGTGGATCATACCTACATCCCACAGACACTGGTGTGCAGGTATGTACACACATGACTGATGAAAAATGTTTGACATCGTGTTAGACAAGCATGTTGCATTATTCATTTCACAGGGTCATGACACATCAGTTACAATGTCACACTATTTATTCTCTTCCAGGTGCTGCTTCTTTTGTTCTTGGGCCAGCTGTCACCTCTCATGCCATCGCCACTATGACTGTTCATCCCACAAGCACCTTCGTGACCTGATGTTGCAGGAATTTCTGTCACAGCATCACCAGCAAATTATCAACGCCAACAATTTTGCTGCATCCTCCACTGCCA
Source organism: Rhipicephalus annulatus (assembly GCA_013436015.1). Classification (NCBI taxonomy): domain Eukaryota; kingdom Metazoa; phylum Arthropoda; class Arachnida; order Ixodida; family Ixodidae; genus Rhipicephalus; species Rhipicephalus annulatus. Next base: position 149,167 of record WOVY01002027.1, read on the forward strand.
ATCCTGGACGGTTCTGCGTTCAGTCAAGGAGCATGGAACAGGGACAGGTGATTAAGCAGCTCATAAGCACACCCATATGTTCGTTGCATGAGACTATAGCACTACAGTCAAAACTTCATACTCATTGTTAATGTTCTTTCATGTTAGTGAGTATGAAACAAACCTGTACTAAGTAGGTGGTGTTTAAATTGCTGTCAATATCTAGTTTGAAATTTGCTTTCCACATTGCACATTCAAAACATAGCCTTCAAAAAGTGACCTTCAAGACTCGCAGTTGTAATTTTTGTGTTGAATTTTACACTGGCAACCTCAAGCCGTAATGAGTGCAAACATTTAGTGTTGGCAACCAGCAAGAGTATTGTAAACATCGCTGGCACATGGTTACTGTGTTTGACAGCATACGAAGTTAGCCAGCAAGAGCACAAAAAGTCAAAATAGCACCCACTAGGGCATGCAAATTGTCGTTCGTTATTTTACATTACTTCAGTCGGATGAGTGGCAGTGCCATGAAGGAGTTTGTATAAAAAGTCAGCAACTATACTTTGATTTTGAGAGCGCCTGCTTAGGTCACTTTTGAACTAGTAAGATCAGAACCATCATAGTCAACTTGTATAAAAATTATGAAGTTAAATATGTGATAAGTAGAAGTTTTTCTGCTGAAAGGCATGGCCTCTAGCTGTAAGTTCGTAACATAATTTTGAAATATGAGTGCGGCTTTCGTAAGTCTTTTCATGTGACACTAGACTTGCTGGGCTTTTTGACTGTATACATTTGTTACTGGACATAGGATCTCATTGATGCATTGGTTCCATATTTTTCTACAGCTCTTGATAGATTTCCTCACAACATGTTTTACCAACACTGCAAAATATTTCTCTGAATTTTCTCACTTGGGTTAAAGACTTTCTTTTGTGCGTAGCTCTGTTTACATCTGTTATAATGAGAACTTTTCTTCTGCTTATGTGACATCTGCTGTATTCCAAGGAAGTGTGCTCAGTGGAGGCCTGTAGCCAGAGGGGTGCCCCAGGAGTTTGAGCCCATCCCCCTGTATTCGCATGTTGTGGGTTGTCCTACTGAGCATAAGTATTGAAGAAAGTCATTTTTCACGGCTATTTACATGTGTCTCCTCCCCTCCGAAGAACATCCCTGGCTGCAAGGCTGTCTTTTTATGTGCTCATTATTTCATCTTGCTCATTCATCATTTGTTTTTACCTCCGCATTGTCTGCATGTGTCAGAAAAACTTGGTGTTTCAAGAAATGGGTTCAACATTCTTTAAAAATTAGAAAAAGAAGGTACTTGCATGCTAGTTAAGGCATTGCCTTTCCTGTGACTAAAGGAATCTTCGGATAGGCACCAACCTTGATTGCGGCAGTAATTATAGCAATTAGGAGAATTACATTTTTAGTGGCGAAACTCCTTAAAACCTCACGATGTCCGCCGTCTCCAGTCTGTTCGTAACACCTCGTAACCTTCAACTTTAAGCAACAGAGGACGTTGGTGGTAATCGTTTTGACTGTAATCTTCAACTTATAAGCACCAGAGGGCGCTGTGCTTAATTGTAGATATGATCGCGCTGCTGTCAACGCTATATATATAACCACGTTCCATAAGACATACTCTCTTCCTTAATATGGACGTAGACGAACGCAGGAAAGCGCGACGTGCTGAGTATCAGCATCGCCGTCGACGGGACGCTACCACGGAGACAAAAGAGAAGGAAGCGGATGCAAAGCGGCAACGGCGCAAACAAAGTTCTACACCACAGACTAGGGCTAAGAAAACAAAGGCTCAGCGGGAAAAACGCCAAGCTGACGCGCAGTTGAAACAACTTGAAGCGGATGCAAGGTGGCAATACCGACAAGAAAATTCTACACCAGAGACGATATCTAATGAAGCTGTGATTATGAAGTCAAAATGTAACCCGGAACTCGAAAACTCATATCAGCTATCAAGAAGAATCACCGCTATATCCCAATCGGTCTCAGCGCCATCTCTTTGAATAAAAATATATATAAATATCACAACCAGTCTCAGCACTATCTCAACTTTATTCACAATAATCACCTTCGAAAGCTTCGCACCATAATTATCTTCAAGCAGCTTGAAATGCAGTGATTTTTTGCCAGTGGTAGTAGCTGGTCGAGTCAAATGGGCAAATTCAAGTCCTTTCTATGAAAAGTGTATAGCCACTTTGCAATTTTGGAAAAGCCACTGACAATCAGCCACTGAAAATCACCATGGAGTGATGAAATCTACCTATTTAGCTGTCGAAAGAAAAGCCGATTCACCAGACAGCACATCTACCATTCATTTCGACAACGCCCTCAATGACGACACTGTTTTTCCAGCGGTTATCAACTGTCAGTTTAGACACTTTGCTTTGTGCCCGCTTATCGACGCTCACTTAATCTCCTCCCCCAATGCAAGAGAAACAGTGTCGTCATGAAGGGCATTCTTGAGATGAATGGTAGATGCACTGTATGGTGCGTCTGTTTCCGTTTCGCCAGCTAAATTGAACAGAATGCATCGCTTTGCAGTGATTACCAGGTGCCGCTTTTCCTAAATTTTAAACTGGCAATGGACAATTTGTAGCAAGGGGTTCAATTCGGTATTTAGACGCAACCGGTTATTAGCACTGGTTAAATATATAGTTGTGTTAATTTCTATAATTACTGCCATTATTAAGGTTTTTACCTATCTGAAGATAAGATAAAAGGTATCAAACAAGAATTTTTGTCAAAAGTTGATTTTCGAATACACTCAATAAAAACATTTTGGCAAGGTAATGAAGTTATCTAAGTTTAAAATAATGACCTAATTATCTATATCCATTCTTCAAGGGCTTTTCACATGAGCAATTATGAATTAAGTTGCCACACTTTTTTTCGGGAAAATAATAATTTCCAAGGACACAAATAAAATATGTTCTGGTGACCTGTCAACATGCTATAATTTAAAAGTATTTTAGGCACTGTTGCTATAGCAAATACTCTGAAAAAAATTGGGAGTGTCACTTTGTTCGAAAAACCTCTGTATTCAGCATCAAAAATTTGCCTTGGTGGCTGAACTATAAATATGCACAAAAATTTTCTTTTAAAGCTCTATGGACAAGCCATTATAGGTGGAATTACTAGACAGTAGTATTTTTAAAGAAGTTGGATGCTGGGTAGTAAGACAGGGAACTGGCAAGCTTTCCCAGGAAACGAAGAATCTAATTAAGAAGCGTCAAATCATGAAAGTCTCAAGTACAACAAACAAAATAGAACTGGCAGAGCTTTCAAAGTTGATTAATAGGCGTAAGTTACGCGATGTAAGAAGGTATAACATAAAGAGAATCGAACACGCTCTGAAAAATGGAAAAAGCGTCAAAGCAGTGAAGAGGAAACTTGGGATAGGCAAAAGTCGGATGTACGCACTAAAGGGCAAAGAAGGCAAAATAAATACCCATATGGATAGGATAGTTAAAATAGCGGAGGAGCTTTACAGAGATCTGTACAGTAGCCGAGACAACCATGACCTTAATACCATAAGAACTAGGAGTAACCCAGATGACACCCAACCAGTAATGATAGAAGAAGTGAGAAAAGCTTTGGAGAACATGCAAAGAGGCAAAGCTGCTGGTGAGGATCAGGTAACATCAGATCTGCTGAAAGATGGAGGACAGATTGTGTTTAGAAAAATAGCCACCCTGTTTACGAGGTGTCTCCTGACGGGAACAGTACCAGAGTCTTGGAAGAACGCTAACATCACCTTAATACATAAGAAAGGAGACAACATGGACTTGAAGAATTACCGGCCGATCAGCTTGCTCTCTGTAGTATACAAGCTATTTACAAAGGTAATTGCTAACAGAGTAAAGAAAACATTAGAATTCAATCAGCCAAAGGAACAAGCAGCATTTCGAACAGGCTACTCAAGAATCGACCACATTCATACTATCAATCAGGTAATAGAGAAACGCTAAGAATATAACCAACCACTATACATAGCTTTCTTAGATTACGAGAAGGCGTTTGATTTAGTAGAAATATCAGCCGTCATGCAGACGCTGCGGAATCAGGGCGTAGATGAAGTATATGTAAACATTCTGGAAGAAATCTACAGGGGATCAACTGCTACCATAGTGCTTCATAAAGAAAGCAACAGAATACCAATCAAGAAGGGTGTAAGGCAGGGAGACACAATCTCCCCAATGCTATTTACCGCGTGCTTACAGGAGATTTTCAGAAGCCTAGAATGGGAACAGTTAGGGATAAGTGTTAATGGATAGTACCTTAGTAACCTGCGCTTCGCCGAAAACATTGCATTGCTGAGTAACTCAGGGGACATTTTGCATCTCATGATTACGGAGTTAGACAAGGTGAGCAGAAAGGTAGGTCTTAAAATTATAATCGGCAGAAAACAAAAGTAATGTACAAAAACTTCGGAAAGAGCAGCGCTTCAATATAGGTAATAGCGCACTTCAAGTTGTAAAAGACTATGTCTACTTAGGGCAGTGTTATGACCGTCGTAAGTAGGCGCCATGCTGTCGCTGAGAAGCGTAGCCGGGCAGCGTTCCCACGCCTAGAATCCCAGTTCTCTCGGAACCAGCGTCCAGACCTGACGGGGAAGCGGCGCTCTTTTAATCCTCAAACAAGTAGCCGACAGGCCGGCTGCCTATGCCCGCCAGGTATTGTCCATGCTAGCCGGAGGATGAGACGTCGTGTCGCCTCGACTCAGTAAGCCATTCCAGAGAGGACAACAAAGACAGCATCTTCCTTGGAAGAAACCGCGGCCGCCGCCACAAATTGCCCTGCTAATTGAGCGGACAGATCGGCAAACCGTTTGATGTCTGCTGTCAGGAGCTTGGGACCCCTCGACCAGCGGCACACACACGACGAGAAAGAGCCCCTCTGGCGCCACCTTGCAGTGCAGTGATCACGGCTCAATATTGGATGTTCACGTCGGCCGTGCATGCTCGTACCCCTCGCCTTTTGTGTGTGTGTGATTGGTGTTCCACTCAAGAAGGAGGATCACGACAGGGCTTATAACGACGACGCAGAGTGCGGGACGTCGCTCTGAACCATGTAACCGTTAAACCACCACGCTCGTGGTTTGTGAACTCCTAACCTCTATGCTGTAAATAAGTGTAAATAGTGCCATAAACCTGTTTGTTTTTCGTATCCCCATCATGTCAGCGTTCGTTTCCTCAACCCGAAGCTACACCACGCTACCACAAGAGACCGGGCAGACCCCGGTCAACAACAACAGGTAAACAGTGCTGAGATCCACAACAGCAAGTAATAACCGCAGTGCCGAACCACGAGATTGAAGTAACTAGAAGAATAAGAATGGAGTGGAGCACATTCGGCAAGCACTCTCAAATTATGACAGGTAGATTGCCACTATCCCTCAAGAGGAATGTATATAACAGCTGTATCTTGCCGGTACTTAGCTGCGGAGCAGAAAGCTGGAGACTACAAAGAGGGTTTAGCTTAATTGAAGACGACGCAGCGAGCAATGGAAAGAAAAATGGTAGGTGAACTTTAAGAGACAAGAAGAGAGCAGAGTGAATTAGGGGACAAACGGGGGTTAAGGATATCGTAGTCGAAATGAAGAAGAGGAAATGGACATGGGCCGGGCATGTAGTGCGTAGACAATATACCGCTGGTCATTAAGGGTAACTAACTGGATTCCCAGATAAGGGAAGCGGCTTAGGGGGAGACAGAAGGTTAGGTGGCAGATGAGATTAAGAAGTTTGCGGGTATAAATTGGCGGCAGCAAGCACAGGACCGGGTTAACTGGCGGAACATGGGAGAGGCCTTTGTCCTGCAGAGGACGTAGTCAGGCTGATGATGATGTTGATGATGATGATGAGTATTTAAATTAAAATTTTTTAAATATTTACCTGCATCAGCTTTCCGCGTATAAGTAACTCAAGCGACATGACACACTCGCAAGGGAAATCTTCAGCAGAATCTCACTGACCTGGAATACAGAGAGTGAATTTGGTGCTCTCTACAGAGTAATTTATATGAGAATAGGGTTATCATCTGAATTCCATTCAGATGATAACCCTAAACACACCAAGTCCACCAGTACGAGACCCTCGTTCAATGAAATAAGGGAAATAAGTGTATACCTAAGGGCTCGTTTTTCCGTGTTTTAACACAATATTAATGAGATGTAACAGACAGTAATGCCAAGGAATGTACAGGGGAAGTTATTAGAACCAATGGAATGTAAATAAAAAGAAAGAAGAAAGAAAAGTGGATGAAAAAATAACCAGCCGTGAGCAGAAATTGAACCTACGACCTTCGAATAACACGTTCAATGCTCTAACCACTGAGCTATCACAGCGGCCTTCCCTCCACGAAAAACACGGAAAAACACGGAAAAACACGGAAAACACGGAAAAACACGGAAAAACGAGCGCTTAGGTATACACTTCTTTCCCTTATTTCATTGAACGAGGGTCTCGTACTGGCAGACTTGGTGTGTTTAGGTTGTATAAGAGGGACAATAAATCAGCTGCCCGCCCATAATAAGTTCACGTGCTACGTGACGCCAAACATGCGAATAAGAGTGTTTTCACACTCGTAGCTCGGCTTATAGATGGCGCTGACTGTCACTCCTACTTCTAAATTCAGATATAAACCCAAAAAAGTGGATGGAGGGAAGGCCGCTGTGATAGCTCAGTGGTTAGAGCATCGAACGCGTTATTCGAAGGTCGTAGGTTCGATTCCTGCTCACGGCTGGTTATTTTTCATCCACTTTCTTTCTTCTTTCTTCTTATTTACATTCCATTGGTTCTAATAACTTCCCCTGTACATTCCTTGGCATTACTGTCTGTTAGATCTCATTAATATTGTGTTAAAACACGGAAAAACGAGCCCTTAGGTATACACCTCTTTCCCCTATATATATATATATATATATATATATATATATATATATATATATATATATATATATATATATTGTAGAGAAGCCGCCGAACACTGAAATGGGTCGAACTCTCATGCGCTTTCTAGTGGGTCCACCCAAAAAGAACGCCGCTCGCGCGGAGAGCCCGTGCTTGGCCGTTACTGTCGCCATTGTGTATACTCGCTGTGTGCCGGCGAATAAACGCCCATAACAAGTTGGTGGAGAGTGCTACGATCCCTTTCGATACCCTTGGAACTACGCTCAAGTACCCTGCAATCTACCATGTCCCACGACGCCTCTCCGCAAACTTCTCCTCCCATGCCACCCCCTTGTCCCGATGTCCCCAGGATCCGCGATCCACTCATCTTCACTGGCTCTGATGGCACTGACGTGGAGGACTGCCTCGCCATTTACGAGCGCGTGAGCGTCTCCAACAAATGGGACGAGGACGGCAAGCTGACCAACTTGGTATTCTACCTTACGGGTGTTGCCAGTTTGTGGTACAACAACCACGCGTCCGATTTTGTCACCTGGTCTGATTTTAAGACCAAAATCATCAGCGTCTTCGGCCGCCCTGCTGTTCGCAAGCTGCAAGCTGAGCAGCGCTTACGTGAACGTGCTCAGGAGGCTGGTGAGTCATTCACCAGTTATATTGAAGGCGTCCTGGACCTATGCAACAAATGTCCGAGTCTGAGAAGATCCGGAACATCATGAAAGGCATTGACGATGATGCCTTCACGATGCTGTTGCCAAAAACCCCGGCACAGTGGCTGAGGTCATCACACTGTGCCAGAGCTACGAGGAGCTCCGCCGGCAGCGTTCGATGACCTGACGCTCTCCACAACGAGCTGCAACGCGTGCTGGCTTAGAGGCCAGTTGTGACCAAATGGCGTTGATGGCAGACCTAAAGTCCTTTATTCATGAGGAAATCGCGCGTCAGTTCTCACTCCTGCCCTTTGCCCACCAACCGGCTGTTCAACAATCGGCTACTACCCTTCTCCCTCCCATCCGTCGAGCGATCGAACAGGAAATAGCGGAGGTAATGCCTGCGTACCACCCCCACAGCCTCCGGCTCTTGCGCCCCTGAGTTACGCGCAAGTGGTCGCCAGGCTGCCCCAAGTCGTTTCAGCACCCGCTCCTCTGACCTACGCCGAAGCTTCCGCTCGACCTCAGTCCTTTGCAGCGGGTATGCTCGCTACGTATGTTGACGTAACCCTTCAGCCTCAGCTTCAGTCGACCATGCAGCCACCGTTCCGTCCATCAGCCCTTGCGACAGGGGTGAGACCTACCCCGGTGAACAGATGGCGCACACACGACAACCGGCCCATCTGCTTTGCGTGTGGTTACGCCGGTCACGTGGCCCGTTATTGCCATCGCGTACAGCCGGCTCCAATTTCTTCACCTGTTGCTGGCCAACTCAGCTGATGCGAGATCAACTAGGTTCGTGCCTTTCGATTTGTCCTGATGCTTCTCCACAATGGATGATGGGCGTTGAAGTCACCCATCAATATCCAAGTCGCTGGAGTCGTTGCAAATATACCATTTAGTATCTGTTGATCTAGTCGACGTAACGGCGCTATATATGCGCCTATCAGCGTAAATGACAACCTCTTCTTTTAACATCTAGACACACGTAGTGAGTTTCATTGTGAGACTCTACTCTTTGGAGTACGCAAGTGAGTTCTTTACGGATGTACACAGCAACTTGACTTCGCTCAATGCACGATGAAGAAACGAACGATTCATAGCTCGACAGTCGAGGTATTTCTGAAAAATGCGGTTCACAAATGATGATGATGGGAAACTTATTTTCGAAAATGAATTGTCTGAACTCCGGCATTCTCGACTGTAGACTTCTTGCGTTCCACTGAATTATGGAAGCACGCTTGACTTTGTCTCGGAAAGGCTGATGTGGTCTATGGTGTGCCATCTTGTTACTGAATTCCGGCAAGAAATGGTTCTAGTGTGTCCAAGATTTGCAGCGCATATTTAGCGGCAAAGATCTGTAGACTATCCAATAGAGTGCGAATAACACTCATGAGCGACCTCAATACAGAAAAAACTTGTACCTCTTGGGCGGACAGACTGCCTGCTGGGGGCATATTCTTTTTTGACTGTCGATATTGTGGTTCCGTAGACACGTGTACCCGCGGTAATGTTCTCTGTAGCGCCACAGTGTCTTCCGGCACCTCTGGACGTACCCCACCTGGTGGCGGGGGCGGGGGAGGTCTCTGTGGTCGTGGCGGCGGTGGTGGTGGCGGTGGCGGCGTAAGTGAAGGCACCTTCGGCACAGCACTGCTTTTTCTTTTCTTCAAGCACCGCCGTCGACGGGAACGCCGTCGTTGAACAATCGTTACCGCTTCCTTTCGTGAGGATCCGTCTTTAACCATTTGTCTCAGAATGCTCCTCTCTTTCTTCAGTACTGGGCAGTGTTTGGACGAGGTTTCATGGTTCCCATTGCAGTTGCTGCATTTTAGGAGAGTTGCTTGGCAAGCCTCTGTTTTGTGGGGTTCGGCACAACGTGGGCATGCTTGCTTGTTGTTGCACACAGCACTAACATGACTCAGTTTTACACAGTTGTGGCACTGTAGTGGTCTTGGGATATATGGTCGGACAACGTGACGAAAATGACCAACCTTTACATGTGATGGGATGCAATCACCTCTGAAGGTCACCTTGATGCAACGGGATTTGCCAAGCCGGCATACTTGCATTATGTCCGTTGCCCCAGTAGCTGGCTTTATCAGAACAGGAAGGTCTGCGTTCGGTATGGAAACATCAACGTCATAAATGACGCCCGTCAACGTGTCACTATTCTGCGGAATGTAAGTTCTGAGATAGATGCCTCCAAGCTCCGTGACAGTTCCCAGGGTATGTAGCACAGCCGGGTGCTCAACGTCTATGGCCAAGATATTCTTCCGTGGGTTGAGTCTAATATCCTTTATCTCATTAGGCACGATAGCTTCGAGACACGCTGATATCACTTGCCTGTTCATGTTCTTCAGGTTGATCGAAGAGTCGACAGGAACAAAAAGTATGATATGGCGTTCAGAACTGCACGCCGCCTTCACGGTAGAGACGCTAGCTGGCGAAGACGCGCCGACCATTCTCCTTTCAGCTTTACGCTTCACTGCAGGGATGAAATTGTCGTCGCTGTCTTCACTACTCGCCGTGTACAGTTCAGTGCTGTCACTGGTGCTGTCGTCGTCCCGGCTGTTGCGCTTCCTTGAGGTTGGCGTCAAAGGTGACGCGAAGTCCGGATTGCGTACGGTGGGGTCGGGATCAATCGCTGCCCGCAGGATAGCGATGATCCTCGGATAAATCGTAAATTCACACAAAAAACACCAAACGAAATAGGTAGCGTTCGGCAGAAATACACTTCGTCATTGTCCCCCAAAAAGTACCAAAAACTCTAAATCGATAACCACCTTTTCTGAACAAAGTTTAAAATGAGGGGTGACCAATGCTTGTTGAACTCTTTACCCAATATCCGGCCTGGACAACGGGAATTACCGTCGACTATGGCAATTTTAGGCAGGCCCGATGAAACGTCGTGAGAATTCAAAAATTAGAAGTAAACATTCGATTCACCACGTGTAGCGTACAGCTTGTTGCATTCGGTACATTGTTTGCCACGTTTTCATTTATCGGGGCTGTATTTCTTGAAACCTAACAACGCTCTCCGAACTACAACTCCGTTAAGTCTAATGACACTGCCTAAACAAATAACCTAACCCCACCACACCAAACGAAACTGAAATTAAATGAAACCTAAACCTAACCACACCTTAACTCTTAAAAACTAACCGAACCACACTCCCTACACCTAGCTATGCTCCCTGATTCAACCTCCTTAAAAACTAACCTAACCACAGTCCCGAAACCACAACCTTCGAAACTTGCTCCTTTAACTACAATTTTGAAAACTAGTCTAACTACACTTTAGAAACTACAACTCAACAACTAACCTAACCACACGCCTAAAGCTACAACTCTTGAAA